>CM052280.1:5518197-5558863 GCA_028455765.1 Lasioglossum oenotherae
AAAAATAGACAATAAAACTCGAAATATATAGAATAAAAATAAATTTTTTAAAAACACCACGTTTTTAAAATGGACTAAAAAGTATAAAATAATTTTTCCTAGCCCCCTACAGACTCCTAACCACGTACAGATAATCCAGAAAATTTGTGTTTGTGAATTTTTAACAGTTACGCAAATACTTGTAAGATTAAAAACGAAAAACGTGGGGCGCAAGATAATAGAATTAGGATATTGGAAATAATAATTGACGGTGTTCATAATTGTTGCATAAGAGATAATTATACAATAATTTTATTCGAAATTAAATTATTTAGTAATAGGACACATTTATCATACAATAAATAAATTGTTCATATAATTTATTTCAATGTAGAAAAATAATAAATATATATAAATATCTTACAATGACTATTCGAATAAGTTTCTCATGTATATAAATGATTTTCGATAGTGCCCCAAACACGTAATTCTTCGATAGTTCCTGGAGAAGAACTGGTGACACTAAACAGGATTTTTTTCTTCCTGTCCGTGCCAGGATTATCCTTTTTTAATTTAGTATACCGCCTTGGCAAGTCACATTCCCGTCTTGTGTATAGCCTCGATGCTTCAACTGCAAACAAGGGAATAAATCAAAATATTATCAATAGCATTAATTTTCTAAAACAAATAACATTAATATCTAAGGTTGACCTAAGATAATTAACAAATTACGATTACCCTACTAAAAGAAGTATTAAAAAAGTTAAACAATATTTATCCTTTGAATAGCAAAGTACGATTCTTTATGTAATTGTTCTTAGAAGTACTATTCATTGTTTTGGATGACTTTATTCTTTAAATTACTGCAATGAAATCGGTGACTTACTAAGGAATTAGCAATAAATAAATGGAAATTGTCAACGAAGTATAGATAAATCCGGAATGGACACGTAATCTATTTTAAAGTGCATATAAACATAATCATTTAATATACCAAAGCAATCAGGTCACGGATACCGACGTTTACGATAATTTCGACTACAAATTCTGATTAAATCTGCTTTTAGCATCCATAATGTGTTACTTGTTGTTCTTCAGGTTGTTAAAATAACGTACTACTATTTCTGAAGTCGCAGTGTCACACTTTTGAAGTTATAATTAACATGATATAAGCAATAAATCAGCAAACCAGAGATACCGTTAATGGAATGCGTAAATCGGTAGCGGTTTGATTCTATTTTTGGAAATCGGCACGATATTGTATGATATCATCGTATGTATATATGTGTGTATATCTTTGAATACATTATCGCTCGAAAAGTATTTACACATTTGCTTATTTGCATTAGAAGGTTATCCAAAACATCACATAAAGTGTTCTGCTCCGATGACCGCGGTAGCAAACGGAGTCGCGAGCTGAGGTGTTAAGCTTAGTAGAATTTATTTGAAATTTATTACAAAATGAAATTGCAATGTTCCGGATGCATAAACCCGTTTCGAGAAGGTACGAATTCGCATAATCTCGAGTGGTTCTCGCGTGCCACTCAGACGTATCTCAATTAGAATTCGCGCTTCGGCTATCGTCAAAATGATTTCCGATGCGGATCAGAAATAATTGCGACACAAGAGAGCAGATAAGATGCGACAAGTTCGTCTCGGGAACCGGTCTGACAAGGATTTTATCTGGACTAACATTATGGCCGTCTTACATCACGTTCATCGGCTCTCTGTCGCGTGTGCTAGCCCCGCGTCGCGAATTTCGAGTTTTTTCTTCGCGAGTCCGACCTTATCGGTTATATGTAGACATAAATAAAAAAATTCACGAGGAATAGTAGACCAACTAAAGAGAAGGGAGCCGTGATCGTGGCGCCGCGATTTTTTCGAGGATCGAGCTTGATCGCTCGAGTCAGCGGTTTACAATCAAGGATTTTGCGTTCTTTGATCTACTAGTGCGTCAACGGCGCCACGTGACCGATTTTCATCTGCGATTCATTTTACCCTCTCCTCCGTTAATGGAAAATGGATTTGTAATGAGATTTTTAACACTAGAAAACACTGAGCCGGAGAAAGTAAACAAAAACGATTCATGCACCGTCCTTTGCAAAGATTTCATTATCTGTGCGGGTTTCGAATGAATACGCAAAGCATCATTTTCTATGTCAATTTCACCAAAACCACAGTAGAATATATTCATTTGATTAACTATTAGATTACTATTAGATAATCTATGGCTAGATTAAGTAATTAAATAGATAATTATTTTTGTACGCATACCTAACTACAGGAAAAGCCGGATTCCCTTTATAACCGAGTTGCCCCGATAGTTTGAAGAGTTTTCTTAGGTTCTTCAAGTTCATTTCGAATACTGACCGTTTCCTGCGGCCCCTGTTGCACAAAATGTAGAAAATATTTAGTATGTTGAAAGAATAGAATTTTTGTTTAATTGTCCTGTGATGAACGATTGTATTATACACTCACACCTTGGATGCATCCACGTGGCGACTACCCCTAGTCGCTGCTACCAATTTCTCAGTCATTTTCGAGATACGTATTAGAGTTTCTAGTTCTGCTCGCCTTTGATCAGATAGTCGTTTATGTCGTCTGCAATACAAAGTTTGTTAAGAAGTTCCAACTATTTTTCGATAATTTTTTCTGACATGTTTCTTCTGAATGTCAAGATCGAATTTCTTGGAATTCCCGCGGCTGGATATTTGCTTTTTAGTTTCTTTAATACAGAATGTGACGGTTGAAAAAAAAATATTAGCTATTCGATTAGATTAATCCGTTAAGGGTCAGTGATGCAATATCGATGCAACATTTCATTTACAAGTTTCTTTTCGATTGTGTAGTATATCTGTTTTGTAATATTATGATTATGACTAGACTGCGGAGATCTTTATGGATTTATGGCTTACAAAAATTTTCACAAAATGCTGGACTATTAGATTCAACAGAGTTTAGTACGATTTTTATTTATTATAGATCTACAAATGCTATTACCAATGAAAGTAGAATTTTATTTGGTACCACTTTCTTAAAATTCGGCTACAAAAATAAAAAATTGCATAAAGATCGGCAATCTAATTATGACAAATCCTCAGATTTATCTAATAATTTTACTGACACTGTTTCTCTATCAATAATTCTACAATTTTATACATTTTCCAAAAAATAGATAATTTTGTATGGCAAATTCGTGTTATTCTCTATTTGGTCCTTAAGGGATTAATACAAAATCATTAACTCAACTTTATCCTTTTTTCTGAGAAATTGAATTTAGTTTAACAAATATTAATAGAAGATCTAAAAATTTGGTTTGTAGCTTTGTTGACGACTTGTTGAAAATTGGTGTGCGATTGTTAATATCCATTAAAAATAAAGAATGAATACTTACTCTTTTATCACTACAGGAATTTCTGCGTTCAGTTGTCCCACAATATCGTTCTCCTCTGCTTTTGTTATATCCGCCAATGTAACGTGTGCTCCATTTTGTTTCTCATTATTCGTGAGTCTATAACAAAAAAATTCCACATAATTTTTAATTCAATTATTAGAGATATTCTAATTATAGTATACATTTGTAAACAATCTTCTAGCATGTTTTACGTCGAAGAAAATTGCACGTTGCAAACAGATGCACTTTCGTTTCCGCAAAGATAGTGCGCAGAATAGTAGATCAATATAATATTGACGACACATTTCCTCTTTGTAGAAAATATTGTATACTTGTAGTCACTTAGTTTATCATTATTTATTCTTATCGGAAAGCATCAGAAGTAACATATCAATCATAAACAAAATCATATTAGTTCACATTCTAACGATTGAAATCGTTGTTCATAATACCAGTGCCGGATGTTTGTCTATTCATTGAGAAAATTGGATATAAAGCAGGAACTAATGCCTTCCATTAAGGTCCTCGACGAATCAAAATGAAAATTACATTAGACCTTCGTCGAGATCTTCAATCTACCATCTTCTGCACATTCTCGTCTAAAGTAATCGAATAAAATGTTCAGTTCGCTCACGACACATTTAATTTATAACTTCTCCCGTTTTTAAGTGAATACTTTTCGTAAAACGATGTGGAAATAATTGAATTTATTTATAGTTTGCAGACGGAAATAAAATAAGTTGTGCGTTTTACATTATTACTGATGATGATCAGATTACTGCAAGCCTTGCAGTTGCATTGGCATGCGTAACGGTATGCAATTCATTATGCGTCACATAATACCAATTTCTTTTCTACTCATTGCACTAAAACAGTTCGTCGATCATCGAGCAAGTAATCAAGTATTCTTGAGTGTGGCATACAATTATTAATATTCTCATAAAATAATTTATAAAACAATAATGCTGCGATAACTAAACAGCAGATGATGTAAACTTTTACAAATAAAAAAGTTATTTTCTGTATATTATTTTCTGTATATTATTTTATGTAATACTAAACGATAAATTTGTTCAAAAGCACGTTACTGCCCAACTGGAACTGTTTCCCATTTCCAAAACAGTAAAAATCTTCTATTATTGCATGAATAGGTGGAGTGAAAGTTTCAGTGGATTTATATAACTGGTTTGTTAGAACAGAAAAGTTGAAAGTCAAAAAAACAGTTACATCAGAACTGATTGATTTCAACAATTTCCTAAAAGTCAATGATTCAGCTAGTAGCTCGATCTCTCAAGGCATAATCCATCAATGAACTTTCTGACACACATCTTTTTCAAATCAGTCAACAGAGAACATAAACATGCGTGATCCACTACCAGCAATAAAAACAAAATAATTACCTGTCATAACCAGGAAGTGCGACAGCATTGGTAGACCAATAAGACAAGGAGCAGGCCAAAACAAGCAACCAGGACATCATGTTTGCGGAAACGAGTACTGTCAAGCGTCGATGAGGAAAAGAAAAAGCGAAACTAATTTCTTCGTAGTGCACCGACTTCGGACAAATGCAAATCCGTAGGGATGAGCTTTCTTTCTCTCGTTCTACTTGAGACTGTAAGTTCCTAGTGTCCGGCGCGCGTATATATTCGTCGCCATCGCGCCCTCCCCACTTCAAGGCCTGCTGACGCTACTCTAGAAGTCTATACCCCTTTCAGTGTTTCGTTTATCGGGAGCACGTTGTCTTTGCTCTGCCGAAGGCGACAGAGTCGCTCGACACGCTTGATAATTCGCTTCTCTGTATCGCAATTCGATTGTACGAAATTTCGTTTCAGTCGTACTGACACCGACCTCGTATAACTAATTACTCCCTGGTCCATCTTTTCTTAATTGCACTTCCGATAAGACCGGCTGAGAACGGTTCCATCTGGACCCAGGATTCAACAATGGGAGCTCAGACAATTTGATTAGGCTGCTCATAGGTAGCTTTAGCCTAATTGTAAGTTGCATTCGTATGCGCTGCTACCTTTCCTTTTCTACAAATTAGGTATTCTGGAATAATTCGCTGTGTATTCCCGAGACTTTAAAATGGTTTTATAACATGTTTGAAAATGCAACATGAAAATGAGTGTATCCGTTATTGCAGTTTGCTAGCCTCCAACTTGATTGAAACAGCGGAAATCTAGCATCTTTTCTGAACAAGAAAAAAATCTAATATGATGTACATAGAATTTTTCTACATGCGGCTGAGGATATAGGAGTTGCGCCGCACGTTTTCACGTACCGGACGCATGAAAGAATGTAACGATGTTGCTGGTTTCATCATTCGTCATCCGTCTTTGATTTCCTATCTTTCTCCACGTGGATCGAAGGAAGATGCTTCATTTCAGAGAATATTGCAGATTAAGAATATTGCTACACTACTTTCGACTTTATGACATGACTAACAGAGAAGATCCATTTTTATTTAGTTTCTGTTTCTCACAACACAGAAAATTCGTAGTCTAATCATAAGTATTTTGATATAATTAATGATCTGAACAACATTAATTTACCTGTTCCCATGTAGACACGTAGTTAATAGATAGCACACGTGGTAATGACATACTGGGACTTTTGTTTCTCGACTGAACTTCTACTTGTAGTGGTTAAGAGGATTTTAACTTCGGATGAATATGTAGAAGAGGAAGGTGTTCGCAGATAATTTTGTAGTAGCCCCCCCTGGAAAGGAAAGTTAAATATTTGCGGGGCTGGAGATAGCTAAACCCGTAGGAAGCGGAGAAGGAAACTGTCGTTATATGTATAGTGGATTAGAACTTCTTACATAGGAGATAGTCTTTAAAGCACGAATTTGAGAACTCGTCTCTTGTCTGAGTCAAGTTCTCTTCCAATATTGGAAGTATAGGGTTCGACGAACCTATATTGGTGCGGAATTAGTTACAAGATCTCCGTATAATCAGAGAACGGATACAAACAAAGGACATTTAATTCAGAAACAGTTCAAACGAAATCGAATCAAGACGTTGCGGTGCTTACTACAATTGCGGATTTTATGGAAAATTTTATTACACACAGCTGTATGGTCCGTTTTCAAACTTCAAAATTATAGTTTCGACGATTGTCTGAAATAAGTTTATGAAAAGGACATTTGCAATTCTTCATATCGAGTTGCAAAAGCTTGAAAATCGAAAATTGGGACTCCTGATAACGGGTGCTGATCTACCACATTATGAAACTGCACCGACTACTAAAAATAAAAAGAAAGTCATGGGCCAAATGGGCGCAATATCAGCCATATCAGCCGCAAAGGTTTCACAACAGAGAAATACACATACACACCACGTAAATAGTAAATATCAATTAGGTATTATGGAAGACGAATTTTAGTTCAGCTGCATTTCGTTTCATCACATTTAATTCACGTGATTTTTCTGAACTTAAACAATTATTGATTAAACTGCTGTTATGATAAAAATGAGTAAATCAAAAATGTGAGACAGTGGAAATATTTAAAGAATTTAAAAATACTTGAATTATTTCCCACTCGTTAAAATTATTAAGAGATACATCTCTATGTCCCTCCTGTATCTTGCGATTAGTGCAGATAATTTGTATCTTGCATTAATATCTGTTGTGTAATATAATTAGACTGCGGATCTTTATGCAAAATAAAAATAGTCTGCACCAATTGCAACAAGTAGAAACTAAATTGAATGTTATTTCTTCCATTAATGATTTTAATGGAGGAGAAATCATAGATTGACATCTTCAATTTTTAAAATTTTCCAACAATTTTGAATTTTGTCTACTCAATTTTGCTATGAACGCATGAAGATCCGCAGTCTAGTCACGATTATAAGGCAATGTATGCCAATTGCGTTGAGTGCTCGGTAGTTCTAGTGTCAATACAACTGTTTATATTTCATGAATTCCCATACGCCATAAACGCACAAAGACGGCCTTATCACGATTCAGAAAACATTTCGTCAATTGCAACCACGTGTCATTACTGATCCGACTTCTTCGTACGGAAGTGAATGGTCAGCGATTTCTGGTAGTGTAGTTCTGCGCGATAAGGTCGAGGAAGAATCCCCTTGTTAATCGGAAACTCCAAATGATAGGATTGTGCAACTTTGGAGGCCCGTTTCTCTACGGTGTACGTAATGTTCCGAATGATACGTTTAACTGCGCAGTATACGCCATTGCGAAATCGGCCACCCACGCGGCATGTTTGTGCGTATTTATGAAATAATTCGATATCTATCGAGGCACATCGTTCAGGCCAATCACGCACGCCATGGATGAACTACTTGCACGAACAGAACCGATGTTATGTGCAACCTATTGCCAATTTCACCGGCTTTCCTCCGTGAAAGTGCAGTCCCCGCGACGTTTCCCGGTCGCGAAAGTATATATCATGCTGCACTGATTCTGTTTCTTGCGACATGATGGTCGCCGGACAGATGTAACAGAAAAATTCATTCCCGAAGAACAACCGTGTCGACTCTACATTGTGTTACATGTTACATGTTTCAAATGAAACCAGCTTTGCAACTGGTTTCATTTTTTGAATGGAAACTTGAAGATTGCCCATGAAATAGCTGTTGTGTAATTTGTCATGAATTTTTAAGTTTTTTTTTTTTATAATTTGACGTTACTTGCATCGATGTAATAATTGATTTGTGTACATTGAATTCGATAGAAATTGGGAATTACTTTGTATAATTGATATTGGGTAATTCGGGGTTGAATAGAGGAAGTACAGCTAGGCTCCAGCTGCTTGTTCACTGTAAGTAGTACGAATTGTATTTAGTCAGACCGAGTGAACAGGCAACTGAATTTTGAAGAACAATTTTTTCTCGAGAATATTTCGGTGCACGTGGAAACAAACACTGAGAATACTTGGCGGTTCACGTATCTGTTACACGATCGAAAAATTTTAAGAAATAAGGACCTACATTTACCGACGAGCATTAAACGTTTCGCTTATGACTTCTCCAGAGGGAGCTCAGATAGCGAAGCAACGGAGTTTAAAAGTATAAATGAGAAGGTCAGTTGTATTAATATATTAATATGACAATACCGAGCAAAATTCTGTTCCATAGTAATTGTCAAGATTAAGCTTGTGCTCGCTCTGAAATATAATCATGATCGAATCTTATTAAAAAATATAATCGGACCTGGTTTTATGCAAAAATAACTTTGTATGAATATAGATTATAGTAACTATGATTGAAGAGAAATATATTTTCTTTTATTTTAAGTGTCATTGTCACGATAGCAATGTAACAAGGATTTTATATTTCTAATTTAAATGTGTGAAATCCACATGTTCACAGTTATGAAAAGTATTTATAATTGACAAATTTTGACCTTTTTATTAACGGTTCCGCTGCAGTTATCACAAATTTAGGAAGGGTGATGGTTGTTAAAATGTTTAAGAATGATCTCATGGAAATGTATATGTAAATAAAGAAAATGACATTTTCATTCACCCTAGTTTTTCTAACTGAATTAATGCAAACGTTAAATTTTCATAAATATACACAGTCTAGTCACCGGTCTGGAATGCACCGATTCGAATCTCGTAGTTCTGGGTCGGTATTATTGAAGCCTCTTAAACATGAATTTGTTTGTGCAAGCATAGTCAATGTTATTACTCATAGCGCCTCGTACTGGTCAATACATATATCTGCCAGTTATTATAGGACGAGAGTCTGACGTTCCAAGCTAAACAGAAATTTTTAGAACATTCACAAATGTCTCCTCAGCATTAGACACATTCATAAGACGCTCTCAAAATTGTTTGGATAGTTTCAGACATTCAGATGCTGCTGTAACAACAGCATTCCTTTTTTCTAACATACTTTCAACTTTCCTATCACAATTTTTGAGAAAGTATCGATGTAAATGCATGAAAATGCGCGAAGCTCCGCAGCTTACCTATCAATTTGTTAATTTTGCAATCAGATAGGAGGAAAGATACAGATGTAGCTGATTATAATTTTTATTGCAGTGGAATAAATAAAATAATACGCACATTGCTCGAATACATCGACGTCGCGTTACGTGCGACAGTGTCTTTAATACTTCGTCTAGCGCTAGTGTATAATTAAATAAATAAATAAATAACTTATATAGAAAAGTTCTAACGATACACGATCGCATCGGTCACGTTGTGTAACTTTCACATATCGATATCCTAGAATGACGCAGATTCGACTCTGAGTTTCGCGTAATTAATACTAACAATTCCCGCTCGATCGTTAATACCAATTACTTCTATCATGATCGTTGACGACGGATAAATTCCCCTAACTGCGGGCAACAATTCGAGGAGATCGTCAACTAACTGTGCAGGACAATAAATAAAATACATCACATATTAAACGAAATAATACGAACTGCCGTAGACTTATTCAATAAATTAATTCACCGGGCTTATTCAATGAATTAAATAAATGACGCGGCGACTGTTCCCGAATTGCGAACCAAACAAATCAGGAAATTGGACTTTTGCTATCTCGAGGTTCAAAGTCAAACTCTAAAATTGTTCCAGCAGTAATACGAAACGTATTACATTTGTAAACATTTCACAGCCTCGTATTCTCGTTCTTTGAACACACGTAAAGAAAATCACACGATTCGGACACAGTCGCGATAAATAATGAAACATAAATGCGATAAATAGTGATCTAAATGAATAGATTCTTCTAATACGTCATATTCACAGTGGCCGAACGTTCACTTCCAACGAGATCCGATCGAACCCTCGAGAAACTACTTAAATCAATTTTACATCGTACAAAATTAAGGCTAAGGAAAAGAAGTATCTAGCCGATTCAATTTCCACAGTTTTCAAAGTCTTCAAGGGCTTCGATTAGCACGTTGATTTACTCTAAATTCAGATCGCAATGATCGAACCAGTAAATCGTTACATTTTGCAACACCAACGACGAATAAACACTATCTAGATCGTTCAACATTCTTAAGCCACTGTTAGGCGAATAAATACTAACTAAATCTAGTGAATCGAGATGTGCTTGCAGTCTCGAGGAACGTGTCGCTCAAAAATATTTGATCGGTAAGAACACCCATAATCGAAGTAAAATAAGAAATAAAAAAAAAAAGACAGAACTGTTAGGTATAACTCCTGTAGTTTCTCTTCGGCAATATGGGTCAACTTCAAGTATAACAGCTGTTAATCGTACACGAACTGCTAACTTTTTAACAATATTTATACAGTTCTTTAGAATTATCTTGCTTTCCGGTTGAAAGAATATGTTTCTCTGAGACTTGAACGCCTAAAGGCATACTATAACAGTAAAAAAAAGTCCAGAGATACAAAAAGGAACAAAAAAAACGGAGAAAGCATTAAATATTTTTGAGCGGTGACGCGTTCCGTTTACACCGATCCACGTGTAAACGCAAAAATTGAAAACGCGAATTCGCTAATCAGCAGATCGTAGAAATTTTCCTAAGTAATGAACTAAGTGCGATCGTACGGAAGATCAATAAATAATAAAAATAAATAAACTAAATAAATTACTAGAGAGAATAATACAGAGGAACGAATAGAAACGAACAAGAAATCGGTGGTTCGAATGATTTGACAAAAGAACACACGTCCGAATGTGACATCCTCGAGCAGTGACATCCGGCGGGCAGCCATTTTGGTGTCCGCCGATTTTCTTCTGTCCTTCCATCAACTGCGATCCATACTACACCGTCGTTAGTCACTTAAGTATACCAGTTAGTGTGAGTTCGTTAAAAGTTTAAGCTCGGACGGAGGACGGTCCGTAATACTGTTCAGGCGGCTTAGGGTCGAGAGATCGTGTCATTTTTCATTCTTCAAGCGTTTTTTAGTCCTCTCGACTATGTGTCTTCGTTCTCGCCCTATACACACCGGCGCGACCTGTCGTGCGGCGGAATTAAATGAACTGGTACTCGTCGTCGTTTCCTCGCCAGGGCTCCTTGATCTTCTGAAATTAGACAAAAAGAGTGCGTTGTTAATAATCATTGTTAAAAGCTCTTGCTTCGTCGGTTGTCATTTAATATCCACACAACAGTAAAAATTAAAGCCTCAAAAATTCGCAACTCCGGTTTTAATATTCCTACTTGAGTCATAGAAATTTGTACAAATCTTCTTGCGAAGCTTCTGGAAGTCGTTTCACTTATTTCAGCATTCTTTTCACGATAATTGCATTGAATCATACATTTCCGCAAAACCTATCTATAAGTCACGTGAAGATTGATCTATCAGTGAGTTGCGGGATTGACGTTTTTACAGAATTAATGCACTGTAATTTTTCCAGTTAAATAACCTTCTTGCCTGACCTATTTCCGCGTGCACTGAATGAATGTCTACGTAACTGCTACGCAAATCAGTGTTTCATGTTACCAAGCTGAATAATTGACAAAGTTAACATTGCGTAGGTCACGACCAATCCGACAGATATAGCAAATTTTTATTATTCGTATAAAGCAACGTTAGCAGCAAGAAGCGAAACTGGCTTTTCTGACGATATTACTTACTTATTAAAATTCTTGAGTTTCACTAATACAAATAATGTTATTAACCGTAATATTTTCTCATGAACTAAGAATTTTCGCTATTTTATGTTTATCGTAATTGTCCACTTTTTCGTTAAGTAATTACAAATTGTATCCATTTTCATAAAATTTTTCATATGCACGTTTCTTTCGCAGAAATGGAAAATTTCAAGATGTTGCATTTTTCGGACCCACCCCGAGCCGGAAATTATTTTTTTCGACTGCGAGCTCCGACACGGCGTCGAATCGCCGCCGGAGTAAATTGGCGGTAAGTAGTTGCAAATGAATTGCGCTGCAAAGTATTGCATGCTGCAAGAAGGTCACGCCATTCGCGTTCAGAGTTCGCGAACGGCGCGACGTGGCGCGTGCCGTTGTTTCCCAGCTAATGATTTTTGTCAGCCAATTATCGTCGGGATTGCAATTAGCTAGTCGCACGAGCCACATTTATCGTGAAAGACTCGGCGTTACGCGAATCAATCAGGATCTTCGTGACGGGGATTACCTCGCGACTCGAGTCGCGATGGATTTTACGCAATTATCTGGCTTCATTCATAATCCGAAGGATATCATGATGCCATAAACCGTTTTGCTTGTGCCAATCTATCTGTAGAATTGCTGTTTCTTTCGCAGATTATAATTCTTGCGCATCGTTGAGGTAGGAATTATCATCGCATTAACGTCAGATCGTGACATAAGCGATTCGTTTTGCTTAATGAATTTGCAGTGTATGAAGTTTAATTTGTGTGAATCTTTATGCAAATAAAATATTTCCTGTATCTGTTGCAAGGGAGATTTTTGTCTCTTTTAAATAATTCTAATAGATCAACGGTAACACATCGACGTTGTTCGATTATTTAAATCTATCTGTCGTTTTAGATTGTAATTACCGAGTTTTATTATGAATGTATACGATCAGATTATACATAGACTACGCCTAGAAATTGAACAATGTCACTGCTTATATATTAATTTGTGCATACAATGCCATTAAGCGCGGTCTAATATAGTTTTAAAGAAATGATTGTAGATGGCTTACCATCGGGAAAGAGAGAATCTTCTCTTCATCGAGCATATCCGGATTATTCGCGATGATTCGCATGATGCGCTGCAGCGTTTCGAGTCGATTGTTCGTTGCTGATCTTCGTCTACGGCCTCTGCAACATAATTAAAAAATGGGCTCGTTAAAATTAAGGAAAGATGATCGACGCTTTCAGAAAAAATCCACCGCATCGTTCTCAAAAGGGGACGTGTTCGAGCGGACAGCAAAAACTGGCTGGATTCATAGATCACGTGTCCAACTCGACGACATGTGCTCATTTCGTGAAATGGAATATTTACGCGAATAAATCAACTTTTTTCTCGAAACTTTTTTCCTCTTTTTTCTTTTCCTCGTGTGAAGGAGGAGGAATGCGATCACGCATGTCACGCGTGTCACACGTGTCGTACGTTAAGGAAAGGGTGACACGTGCCGATGGTACACTACTGACAATGAGTACTGCAATAATCAATTACTATTAACATATTATTGTTGGGACACGTACTAATACGTTTTTAGTGTAATACTTTTTGTAGTACTTATTATACAAAGAGGGATTACTAAATATCTTGATAATTCATTAGGCTAATTATTATTTTCAATCTTTATGCAAATGTACGATCGGAAACACAGGAACGTGTTTACACGCTACTGTTCTTTGCTGTTCATCAACGACAGTATTAGGTATGCGCGACAACGATTCTAATTAATTCAAAATTATTTTTTTTAGGTCTTTAGCTTTTAAAATCGAGTGAGAAACAATATTAATAGTTTACAAGGAAACTAACAATATATGGCAATATTGTTTTCCCTTACTGCAGGTGTTTACGGATCAATTTATTGTAATTCTTTAGGTACCAAATAGAATGAAGATCCAAACGGGAACTCTTTAATATGTACACTGAGTTTTGTTGTTGTATTGTATTACAAATTATTTAATTTTTGTACTGTAAGCTTTTACACTAATGAATATTGATAACAATAAATTGTTACTTTAATAATATTAAGCAATATAGAAATATGTTTAATCCTCTCAGTAAAATGGCGGAACAAATAAGATGCTGAAATGGAACCGTTATTTGCTAACCTGGAAGTAGATCGTTCTAAATTATTTCAATGATTAATAACAATTACATTTAAAACAATCTTCAATTCCATTCCACTTTTATCTCATGGTTAATCTAACGAGACTCTTGCTAGAGAAGAAAATCTCTTCTACTCCCAGTGCTACAAGTTGGCCTACAAAAATGTCTACATGCATGATCATCTGCAATCAAATCGTGACGAATCATTCGCTGCTAATTATCCAACGCGAGTCTTATCACAGTGAATGTAAATTGCCGGGCATTCGATCGAGTTGTGCAATGTAAATAATTCCACTAGTCGTGACTCAACCTAGCAGTCAACTTTTTAGAGGATTAGTAAAATTCAATATTTTTTCAAACCATCTCTACTTGCAGAAAAATGAAAGGACAAAGTTAACTATTTTTATTTTGCCTAATCATCCAGTCTGATCACTAGGCTGCGGATCTTTATGCATTTATGGTTTATACAAATTTCCAATAAATGCTACAGTATCAAATTCAACAGAACCTAGTCTGATTTTTATTTATTTTGGACGTACAAATGTTATTGCCAATGAAAATAGGATTTTGTTTGGTACCATTTTCTTAAAATTCGTCTACAAAAAAAAACTTAAAAAAAAAAATTAAACCGACTTCGAAAAAACGCACTAAAAAGTATAAAATAATTTCCATTTAATATATGTGAATACACACGAACTTAAATACAATACAATCTTTTCGAAGGCGGCGCAAATATATTATTTAAATATAAATATGTTAGTATTGAGAAGTATTTAAGGATTTTCGTAATTTCCAGTGTCGAAAATTTTCAATTTTGCGCCGCCTCCGAAAAGATTGTATTGTATTTAAGTTAGTGTGTATTCACCTATATTAAATGGAAATTATTTTATACTTTTTAGTGCGGTTTTTCGAAGTCGGTTTAATATTTTTTTATTTCACACTTTTTTTTATCTCTGTCAGCCGTCACATTCCAAATCGTAATTTATAAATATCTGAAAGCCGCAATCGATAACGGTAACGACCGCGACGCCGCGTCGTTACTGTTCCTAATGTCTAACATTCAGCGGAGTTCACAACGGTATCACCACCCTACATTTTCGCAAATAAAATCGTAATTAATAAAGAAATATAAAATTTTTTGCACGGGGCCATCCCAGGAACATATTCTACAAGATGCAAAAGGTTTCGTTCCGATTGGTCCATCCATCTCAGCGTAATCGGTGAGCATACATATGTAGAAAAAAAGCGAAAAAAGGCACATACAGATCGAATTGAGTAACCTCCTCCTTTTTCGAAGTCGGTTATAAATTGAAAATTGCATGAACATCCACAGTCTATTAATTACTAATATTAATAATAACCAATATACAGGTATAAATAGAATAATATACAGTACATAATACCATTTCAAACTAGAAATATCACAATGTAGTTCCCGTCACGTTGAATGCTAAATTTTCCTTGTCGTTCTACGCGGGGGCAAATTAATTCAAAGGTTCGCCGCGTAGATTGCATTGGCGTTAGTCTTCGCCGGACAATTGTGAGAGCGAATCAAGTTTGCATCCAATTTCGTTCCCGCCCACGATAATTCTGTAGACTCCTGAAGTACCGATCGAAAATAAAATAATCTTTAACCACGTTCCGTTAACCACATTCAGGAGAATTTTTCACGAATGTACAAGCAGACATTATTATTTAAACTGCGGATTCTATGCATTCGCAGCAAGAGTAAGTAGCGAAAATGCTAAACAGTAACAACATTTAAAGCACGCGGGTTTTCGAGGAAATCGAGTCCGCTCGACGGAGAGTTTTCTGTTTGTTTTCGTTTGGACGTTGTTCGCCGAAAAAGACCGTTTCCTGCACCTGACAATGGCGCACCGGAGGTGCCCGTGAAAGCACGACAGTTCCATTGTGCGAACATCGGGACATTACATCGAATTTTCCCAGTAAAAGGGAAGTTAATCGTGCACGGAGTCTAACCTCGTTCTCTTGCGACACCGCGAGCGAATGTGGTGTGAACGAGGCGAAATTACAAATCGAGAGGAATATCGGCGAACCAACCCGCCGCACCGGACGTTGGCACGCCACGCGCGCCATATTGACTCAGAAATATTCAAAAATTGTCATAAATTATTATTAGGTGGTAAACTTAATTCCTGCCGTTCGCTCCAGAGGGTATCACCTCCAACGTTAACAAATCTTTTGCTGTTTAGACATTATTGAAAGTAATTCAGTCTTCACAGGTTAGATTTTTCAACGCCAAACAGACTTTTCCAAACAATTGAAGATGTACATCTGTTGCAAACAATCGACGCAAAGTCTTTCTTCTGCATGATAACGATAAAAAGCATGTTGTCAAAAGCATGAGGCGGACACTTTTAGACCTTAAATGGAAAGTCCTTTCGCATCTATCTTACTCTGCAGACTTGGCACCATCGGATTATCCGGTCGATGCAACACGCACTTCTCCAATTTTGAAGAAGTCGAAAAATGGGTGGAAGAATGGATCACCTCGAAAGACACTGCATTCTACAGTCGTGGGATTGGCTGTTACCGGAGAGATGGGAAAAAGTAATAGAAAATGGAAGAAATTACTTTGATTGGGATTCGTTCATCCTCCCTTTTAAAACAAATCAATTGCGGAGAAGAAGAAACGGCAGGAATTAAGTTTACCGCCTAATATCTTATTATCGTGCATCATTAGAATTTGAAGATGACTATGGAAAATATCAAAAAGTCTAAATCTAACATCGTCGTTATTAACATCGTCACATAGAACCAATGACAACGCATCGTCGCCCCCGCAGAGTTATAGGGGTGCAATAATGGGGGCGGTGATGCTGGCCGAACCAGACTCGCTTGACTTTAAACAAATTTTCACCGGCGGAGAGCTACGTTTGAATGCGAATTTATTCGAATGGCATACCCGCGAAGAGAAGCTAACCCGGTTAGAGGATCCATTACCATTACCACACAGTATTCCCTATACATACCGAGTCGTGACTCTGCCCATCTGTCTTCTCTCAAGCGCCATCTAGTCGCCATTATATTATTCAGTCTGCGTCGTTGCGTACACACGCGAATACTTATTTCTCCATCCGCTGCCACCGAGTGCATTCGCATATTTAGAAAGAAATTTTCTTCGGATAACCCAGATATGCCCGAATTTTGATGCACAGTCGGCCACGAAAGTTTACGATCTTCCTACTCTACACCTGCCGAATCTCGGATATTTGTTACTGTATTCAAAATGATAGTACCTCGATTATCTAGGCCTCTGATGTTCGAATTCTTTATCGTCTAAATACACTTCACAAAGAATTAGTTTGCGTTAAACTGACCCATACGCTACACGATTTACCGCACACTTCAATAAGGATTAAGTTCAGCACTGAAAGTGAATGATACTAATTCGCACGGATAATAGAAGTTCTACTGTATTTTATCTTATCTTGACAATTCTCTGTCTTTGTAGTTTTTTAAATCTTTAAAATTTAGAAAATGTACATTTTTCTGTCTGTTCGTTTTCCAAGATTTCATTTCACCCTGTACATTGGTAAGCTCTGTTACCGTGTGCTAAAATCGTATTTTTATTGCTTTCATTTTTCAGTAATATAGGGAATAAGTGACAGCAAAAATTCTAATGTCGAGCCGCGGTTTCCATAGTTAAACTCTTATACAAAAGTAAACGGCGGCCACTGACCACACAAGTACGGAAGTTCTTTATTTCTGATAACCCTTTGACAGATTAGGCGATTCTTAATTTTTCCGCAGTGTATCATCTTTATCTTCATTTTTGACCGACAGTAATGGGAAGATTCTTGCAGTTGTGCACGCGAGCATCACCGAATTAAGCGACGCTCACATGTCGTGAAACCCGATTTTATTTATCCTGTCGTTCAAAATTTCATCGTATAATCTAAAGCTAATAAAATCAAATTATAATCGACGATAATCAACTTCCCAACATGAAATTCCCCAAGTTTATCAGTTATGTATCAGGGTAGAGATAACTCGTAATAAACAAAATTTTAATTATACTTTGTTCTTCTTATAATATTGTACAGCAATCTTTTAAATAAATGTTAGATAAAATTCTGTGTGTACTTCAAAGTAATTCTAATAAAAATAATGTAATTTGACCTGTGAATAATGTCTGTACAAGCAATTAGATAGCAGGAAGTTAATCCGCAGCAAATAAGTGAAATATATACGTCGTATACAAGCGAATGAATATCATATTAGGACGAAGGGACTCGACAGGAGATTAACTGAGGTTCAGCAGAGGATGAGTTCAGGATATCTTCTGGTTAGTAGGCTGTTCTTTTCCATTTCGTGACGCGATACGTGACCGGGCACCCTCCCTCGTTTACTCCCACTCTTTCTCTTCAACCCCCGGCTGTGGATCAGGCTTGTCATGCAACCAACAGGAGAATGTACAGAGCCGAAGCAACAAGTTGAATTTTAATGTCCCGGTTACTACGTCCCGGACGTGCGTTACATTTCCGACGGATGTTCTTTGGTTTTCTTTTTCTCCCCAGTTTCAGTGAAGTATGCTTGGGGACGATGATATAGTAAGTATTGCCGGCTATGCTACCCTTTACAGATATTGGTTGATTCCTAAGTAACTTCAGCATCGTTTGTTCAGTAAAAACAATGTTAGAATATAAAATATGACGGAATTTAGTACGATTTGAATTTATTTCAGATCTAAAAAGGCTACTACCATGGAAAATAAGATTCTATTTTATTCTACCTTCTTAAAGTTCGTCTATAAAAATTGAAAATTGCTTAAACATCCGTAGTCTAGTGAATGTACTTGGATTTAACATATTTCCAAAAATGTACAATTATACTTTAATGCTCCCGAATCGTCTAACAATAAGTCTAAGGGTATGCAACGAAGTACAATAATTTGAAAAATCGAGAACAAGTAGAAAGGGAACAGTAATTTTCTAATTTATCTCGGATCATGTAATTTATCGGAGAAACATTGATCGGCTACTTGGAAAGGAACGGAACCGCGAATTCCTCGTCCAAAAAGAAAGCGCGAGAGGATCCACATTACATGATCGCGGAACGCAGTGACGAAAATAAAGCGGTATTTCTAAAAAGAGAATAAGGAGAAATGAGAAGCGAAAAAAGTGAATGATATTCCGATAGTGCAACGTTCTGATTCTGGGTTCAGGAATCTCGTGGCCTACGAGATTCCGATCATATACAGCAGGCCGCCGTTTTATTTCAGAAGGCACGCGAGCTTTTTTTAATTTCCCCCGTCTATCGCGGATTTCCGTGTGAAATTTCATCCCACGCGAGCCACGCGAACTCGTGCATCGATCACTTACTGTGACAACGATGTATGTATCTGAGAGATCACGATGTTCTAGATTCTAGGTAATGAACGATTTCGATCATTATCATGCAATTCGCATGCAATAAAGAGTACAGAAGTCGAAACGATCGCAGTGAACTTGAATGTCAATCGATAGTTCGTTCGTAAAACGTTATCATCTGCTAATTTAGAGGGATACTAGCTTATTTGCACTACACACGTACGGAACTCGACGAATTCTCACGGTCAACAAGTGTTTTCGCGCGTGCGATAATATCTTGCGATAACTTCATAATGTCGATCGCAAATTTTATCGATCGAAACGATCGTTAAACTATCGTAGATCATTGTGTGCAATTTAGTGGTTTTTAGAGTATTTTTCGTGTTAGTGAAACCGCGTTTGTTTGCCAGCGTCAAACATTAATTAAAATGGTTTCAGTTTTCAGTGATTTCATTTGACAACATAAAAATTTTACTGAATTTTTGTAACTTCTTCATTTCCTGCTAGAGCATTGTAAAGGTGAATAATTATAAATAGTTATATTAATGTAAACATCCATAGTTAGATTTCTTCTGCCGTTACAAGTTTCGATCGAATTAATCTTTTATCGCTTCGTATTTATTCAGCAACAATGACATCCTTCATGCAAGAGAAAAATCTTCAAGAATTTCTACGCATACTTTCAACATTTCAAAAATTTCATTTTACGAAATATTGCTAATACAATCGCGCGTGTCGTATTAATTATCATGTAATCTATTTTCGATTTTGTATAATACAAATCTGCTTAATCTACTTAAAGTGTAATTGACCAGAAACTGAAATCACATATCTGTTCGCGTCTAAAAAATCCGCACTTGAAGAGATTAAGAGCGAGCATAGTAACAGCAGTTTAAAAAACAACCTGAAACCTAATCGCTACTTAAAAATACCTAATCTTTGAGTACATCAGTCTACAGCATAAGAGAATGCAGAAAATAACTTGGAATTTGACTCAAGATAATATAAAAATACAGGAAATCAATTAACATTTAACACACAAGTATATAATACAACACAAAAATCATTCAAAGTACATTAAAAATTCCAGGAAACATGTTACATTGTTCAGCGAACGATTTACTCGTTTATTCAATGTCCGATAAAGAAATTTACCATGTTCGATTCGAGAATAACTTGCGAGGGTAATTGGATCGAGAACAGGCACGAAGACACGAGATAAAAAATGAAATATTTCAAATTCTTGGGTGATTTCGATAACGATCAGATGACGTTATTATTACTTTCGTCACGGCCGAGTCAGATCGGTAAGTGCGATAGCAGCGTAATCTGTTAATTTTGCAGCGGTAGAACGATTTTGGGGGCCATCCATACTGATAACAATAAACCGACGTTTGATAAGGGCTGACCTTTATAAAATTACGTAACTGGTTACTCACATTTTATCTGGATCCAGCACGCCGAATGCAACAGGGACCGTGACCACTTTTCCACGGACGTTCTCCAACCCCAATAGCGTTTCGATCTCGGCCAGTCTCTGATCCGAAACTCTCCTCTGCCTACTGCAAATGTAACAAAACAGCCTTGTTAGCATTGCAATATTAAACCTCATTTACGAACAAATTTCCACTCCCATTGGGATCTACAATGTGAGGACATTTCACAATTCATAGAAAAATTTTGATGCGAGTCGAAAGCGTCGCTGATTGGATAAGTCCTTTGGGGATTAAAAAATATAAATAGCATTTAGAACAATTTTTAGAATTTTCAGAAATGTTTTATGAAGTCGTTCGTTTTCATTATGCGGTCGAATTAATTTTTGATTGCCTCTTTCAGAGAATCGCTTTACCCATTCCTTGTTGTGCCGCGTACAGCCGCGTGAATCCGGTGGGTGTGTAGAAATTTAGGATAGACTTTTCACTTGTAAGAATCGAAACGCGCCGAGAGCTTCTTATCTTTCTCATACGCTTATATTTAGAGGGCCAGTGCTTATAATTAGCTGAATTCTCCGAAAACCGTAGATACGAGATATTTCGTACAAGCGTGAATAATTTTAGACCTAATCGAGAATAAAGTATATGGAATACCAACGACTTTTATGAAGCTACTGTTCATCGGAAAATTTTTCCACATAGATCTTACAGAAAATATACTTGCGACGAATTATGTTCAATGAAACGCGTGTACGAATCATTTGGAACGTCCAATTTTTTCACAGTTTTCGATTTTTGCAAATTCTATTTATAACAGTAACTAATTCATAAAGAATTCCTACTATTATCTTTAATTGTTAATTACGATTCACAACGGTGAAGTTAAAGTTCGTACGTTTGATTTTTGTTATAGAGATCTAAAATGATTCAAATTTTTTAAAAACGTATCCATATTCCTTGAATTATTTAAAATATTCCCATACTTCCTGAATTATTAAAAATATCCTCATATTTCTTGAATTATTAAAATCTACATATTCCTTGAATAATTAAAAATATGTTGAATAATAGCAAATCATTGTGGTTAGATTTTAACACTAAACCTACTAAGTATAAAAAGCGTCTAGCATGTATTGCTTTATAAGATTGAGGAGATTGAGGTTACTTAGACTTTGTTATTTTTATTATGGCATGTGTTCGATTTAAGAAATTTATTCAATCATTTCCTACGAACGGTTCTTTCTAATTTCAACAAATTCTATAATAAATAATTTCGGACTGGTCGATTTGACCGGCACTGGTAGATTTAGTGTTAATCAAGTCTGTAATTTGAAGTTTTCTGTCGCAACGGAATCAAGTGAAATCGCCGGACGAATTCATGCTACATGTCGAAAATAGTGTGGACCCAGCATGGTTTCTCTGTGTCGTTGAAACGTGTAACGATGACTTGCAGCAACTCGGTGTGTAAGTAATTACATCAGTCAGTAAACTTTCACGATAGGCACGCGAAATCACAACCAGCTACCGATTACTGCAAATCATTCCCGTGAGAATGACCGGCGTGGCGCGGGCCAAGGAAAACTTGCTAAATAGACAGGTTGATATATGTCACTTTTCAAGTTTCCAAGTCCCTTGAGAATTCGACGCTCAAACCACATAAACAATTCGAGTCTCATTGCGTCAACCATCTACGAGTATTACAGTTTTCCATTTGTGATTAAAAATATTTATTCTCTCACTGCCTTCTTTACTAAAATTATTCCTGCATGATGTTCTAATTTCTCGTTAAAGTAAACAAATGAACCGAAATATGTAAACAATGCAACGTATTATATCTTTAGAACATTATCTAATGTTATAAAATCAAATCTCGAGCATGATCTAAAGACAATTAACGTAAATAAACACTTTGCTTTCTGTTTGGAAAAAGCGTTACATAGAAATCCATAAATATGAGTCGTGTAATTCATCGATCTTGTAAAATGAATTTAACGGTTTAGTATTTTTTATCCAGCAAAAACGTTTATTCGACCATCAAATTTCGAATTTGAATAGTATAAATTCTAATAGTTTTTCATTTACTTTTGCTTTATATTTGAGTGAATGTTAAACGATGTTTTATAAATTTCGAATAATGAGCAGACTGGGAAATATAAATCGATATATAATGAATTAAAAAATCTAATGTCAGAGGACAGAAAAATTGCTATCGAATATAACATCTGCCGTCCTAATGGGAACTCCCGTGGCTACGGGCACAATAAACGTCGTGATAAAGCTTAGACCAGTGGAATTTAGAATTTCATAACGATAGTGAAAAATAGTATATCGGAGCAGTGGGAGTGATACCATGATCATGCACGCTGCACAGAATAATACCGTGTTTGTCGATCGCCGTTAATTTCGCATCCTCGACCGACACGCTGATCTCCTACATGTGTGCCGAAGCTTTTGTTATCACTGCCTCTAACGTTATCACTTTTCATAGGATCCCTTGCGAGCTAAATATCAGTCAAAGCCAGTGATGGAAATTTTTTTGTAGTCAACATTTAAGCGTTAAAGTAAATACCAGGATATAAAATATGACAGAGTACGGTTCTAAGTTATTTCAGACCGAGAAAGGCTACTACCACGGAAAATAAGATTTGATTTGAATCGAGATTCTTAAAATTTTCGTCTAAAAAAATTGCAGATTGCATAAACAACCGCAATTTAGTAATTACAGATATAGGATAAATATAAATTTTCTGTTCCTCTTAAATCGTACGAGGGGTTAAAACAATTTAAGCTTAAGCTTGAGCTTGTTTTTTAGTCATTGGGAATTCCATCGAGAGGTTTCTGGTAGACGAAGAGTCGAGTAATTTCGGGGATTTGAGATTTCAGTCTCTCAACATATAAGTGTCGATAGCCATTTACGCACGTACGATCAACAAGGGTATTTTTCCTTTACCTAAGCTCGAAATGGTTCCAAAGTTCTGGCAGATAGCGCAGATAAAAGTTGTGCCTGTTATCTGGTCGGAATCCTGCGTCTACCTGTTTGCCGGCCTATTTTCAGCTTGTTCCTTCGGTGAACTACTCGATGCACGTTCGTCATCATCATCGACGTGACTCGGTAGAAAACGCGGACTCGATATGACGAATGGTCGTCGCGACGCGACACGACGCGTCGAAAATACATCGATACAGTATCGGCAAGATAGCGATCATGATTGGGACTTGATACATGACGTTTCGGTGGGATTTTTCCTCTAGTTTCAATCGAGAGGGTCACTCTTTCGTTGCATTGTACTGTCTTTTTTTTCTGGTCGGATTGTTTATTGCAATTAGTATATATTTTCAAATTAAATTGTTCCCATTTTCGTCACTGTAATATGCTTGTGCGATTTAAATTGATTTTCCCCTTTTCCCAAAAGAAAATAAAACTCGTTGCAGTTACGCATACGTGACTATGATCCCCAAGAGAAATCATATGATATTGCGTATTCACTACGAGCCAAATGTGTTATAGCAAGTTTCACAGTTCCAGAAAGGGTAATACACTGTTTTTTCTGATATTCAACTACAAGGCACTATACACGTGACTATTTTATAATTTGTTCAGCGAAGTTTATTAGAATATGTGTTCAAAGAAAAAAAATGTATGGTTTAGTAAAATGCATCTTTACAGTCTCAATAGTCATAAATTAAAAAATTTTGAATGAATTAATGAAGTTAAAATTTCAAGTCTATGTTTCGTTGAACTTTAATATAGAATGCATAAGAATACATAAAAAATATAATAAATATGATAAACAGAGATGGACAAATATAGAACAATTTATGAATAATTTAAACGACCAAATTTTTCTCGCCGGTACCATATTAATTGTGTTTTAAAACGCACGCAATTTCGATGCATATTCAACCTGTAATTGAACCTCATTTAAATTCGTAGTTTGAAATTATGTCGATAATAGTCTAACAATTTATACAGGAACGCAACAAGTTGAGAGACACTCCCGTGCCCGAGAGTTCCTCTCAGGTCTCAGGGTTAACGATATCTGAACTAGGAGACTTGAAGATCTTTCACCTGTTGGACCTTCAAAGTGCAAATTAATGACGGACGAGACTGAATTTCCGCGAGTTTATTTATCCATTATTACATTGATTATACAAGTTAATATCCCTGATTCACAAAAGTAGTTCTCTAAAAATTATTTCTTATTTCTAAAAGGATATAAATTTTCTTGAAATCGAATGCAGCGTTTTGAAATGCGATTTTCCTAGATCTAATGTAAATTTTCTAATTCACGGATTATCTTAAAAGTCTAACAGTTTAGAAAAATTTTAAAAGAATGTTCTTCATTATTAAAATATTTGCATCTCATTTAATAATTTATATGTACCCTACACAGCTTCTACAAGGCTTCTTGTAAAATTTTTACACCCATAAGAGCTACATCCGTTTTCATTCAATATTTTGAATTAGAAACACACAAATATAGTCTCACTAATCAATTAGAAGAGATAAAGTCCCCCATTATATTCGGAAATTGCAAATAAAAATCGTATTCTAATTGCAAAATGATATTCAACAAATCTGATCATACAATTCTCATTAAACATAAAGACCTTGCCTACTGATACAAGCTCAAGCTACAAATTCCTCCGGAGTACCAATTATCGGCCATCGACCGGGTCTCTTCAGACCCACACTATTACATTCTAATCTTTACGTTACAAAGCCCCTTATTTGTCTCAATAATCTTCTCTATCATAAAATCCATCGATTACTCCAATGATCACGAAAAAGCTGATCATTTAACATGTTAGTTACTGATTTATCAACCAGAAAATTCACATAAAACACACAACATTGAAATAGTAAATGTATTACAATTACATTCCTCTATGGCATTTTAGTTGTACAGATTTCTGACCACTTGCTGAAGAAGTTCCTAAGGGTAGTTTTTTCACAAAAATTGCGGTCTTCTTAAACGGACTTTAGAAGTTCGAGCAGAATGTTTAAAAAACATTTATGTCACCCCAATGTATTTATACATTATTACATTTATGTATTATAGCCACCATACCCTAGGATCCTCTAGAACCCATTTGCAACTGGGCAACCCCTAACCCACCCTCAACAACCAGCAGAAGATCTATCTGGTATTAAAATCTTTCTAACATTCAATCTAACTTCCTGTAAGGAGTTTGCAACAATTTTCCATACGGGGTCCTCACCTGAGCAAAGGAGGCGGCCTAGCGTACGCCTGATCAGGCATCAGGAGCACGGCGAGCGCGCATAACAGCGTCAGGCTTGCAAACAGGTTGACTGTCGCGTGGCTCTTCATGTTTCCTCGTCGTCGAATCAATCACACCAAGCTTCCGCTCTAGATCCACGCGAATATCCCGGGATCCTCGATCGAACTTCACACTGGATCGTCGCACACTTCGATTTCTCTCACACTTTATTCCTGCGGCGCGGGGGGCACGTTGTCGTGTCGGTTCTCGCGATCGATCGGTCGATCAAATCAATCAATAGCAATCGCGGTGTTTCTGGTATATATCCCCGTAGACTGCCTCTGGCCCTAACCTTGTCGCTTTTGTCTCTTGGTGAACTGTAGCGTACCGTCGTTCGCTTCGAGAATATATACTCGAAGGAGAGTGCCGCCTCACCTCCCCGCTCGGCTCGTGGCCCATCCCCCCTCGGACCGGGATCCTCCCTCACTTTTATCTCTTCCTAGACTTCGACCCTTTTCCCTGTATCCACATCTTTCTCTCAACAGGTGAATCAAGCGTGCCAGCAATTAACACGTTTAGCGTCGCGTACACCGCCGACTGCGACGCGCACATTTTATTTTCGCGACGCCGATTTTTTTCACGGGATCGCGCCGCCGCCGCTGCTGGCGCCTTTGTCCACCGGAAACCTATTATAAAGAATCATATAAGCTATACATGCAATTCCTTTTACTTTCTGTTTAATGGTATACGTCATTACGTTTGAACAATATCATCTTTTCAGCCACTTTTTCATAAATAAATATTCATAATATAAAACTTTTGCATAAATCGGCGCCCATGGCAGTAATAATTGCTGGAAAGAAAGAATAAATATGACTGTCGAGGCTGTCGAAGCTTTCGAAGCTCCGTAGTCCAATTTGGATAACCCTGTTTCGATAGATAACCTAGACCGTGAATATTATGCATCTATAGGAAAATTAATAAATTATGTAAACAATGATCTCACGATTTAGATTTATATTCAAGATAGAAGCCTCTAGTTTCACAATCCATCGTTCATAGTGGGAAGCTTTCCAAGAAAGATGCTATCTTATTAATTTTTATTTTGTCTAAATAGATCGCTGTGATTTCGTGAAATTGTTGCGGTTGCTAGGCTGAAAGTGAAAGCGTTAAAATGTTATGAGGACGTCACGGTGTGACGTGGGTTGCCTTAATGACAAAACTCGGACACCAACTTTCTTGTCGTCACTTATAAACTTTGGATCTTTGGTAACCCTTGGTGGAGGACAAAGGTTGGTATAATATGGAACACTTACAAGTGGAGGAATTTGTTTTTTTTTTTAATGAAGGCTGGGGTGATGAACCAATTTTTGCTAACGTAGACAAAAAATATGAAGTAGCCATTAAAGGAATTGAAAGGGAATGCATCTCATAAAAATGATGAAGAGGGGACAAAAATTTGATTTTCATTTTTAATTTCATAGAAATGGTATAGAATGATTATAATTCGTATTATTGTTACGTCGCCTTTATTATGCAATACTTGCAATTTCGGCTCTTAATTTGCGCGATAATATTGCACGGATACATTTCACAGCCGACCAGAAAATACATTTGTCTCTGTCGTATTTTATTCCATTATTACGGGGGTAGAAGAATCAAATATTTCGAGCAATTAAGATAATCAGAGTATAATTCCTGGAGCACAACAATAAAAACGCAACTGAATTTGTATTCTTGTCCAATTACTGACACCGTTTCTTTGAAAATGTACGCACTGCATATTTATCTACCATATCCCGGCGTTTTTATGTATCTCTTTGTTGACTGGCGAACTGCATTTGCACGGATCTCAACTGCTTCAATCGAATATAATGCGATTTACTTTGTAATTCGAAGAACACATGGCAGACTTTGTATTTGATGCTCTTAGAATTTATTTAGTATTTATTTAGTAACTAGCTGTTACGCTACACAGAAATTGCGACTACATGACGCAGTGGACAACTATGTTTATTATATTCTCTAAACATCATTAAAAGTCAGTATGACACACCTCAGGCATTCGCATATTTTAATTATCGAAGTGTGAAGGTACCATTGACTACACATTATTTACAGTTTTAAATGTCAGTAAACGTCTGCCATAATGCATGTTAGGTAATGCAGAAAGTTTTATAATTGAATAATGTGTTCACACGCCAACGTTCCAAAAATTCTTATCGAAAGACTTTGACACCCGACCAGATTAATCAAAATATTAATCGAAATTCGATTAATCGAAATGACTCATTTCAAGTCTTTCATCTTACAATCATTGAAATCGCACGAGTGCTTCCATGGGAAGTTTCAACTTGACGTATCAATGTAAAGATTATGAGTTACATCAAGTACTCCTTTTTCCCAAGTTTTTAGAAAAAATTCGTTACGTTTCAGTTCGAAAGCACGGTAATACTTCTACTGTTGATCTTGATGACTAATCATATTCAGAAGATAAACACCGTATTCTGCAACACGTGAACTATTATTGAGCATGTTCACTTAAGAATTAATCGACAAACATTTTG
The DNA here is from genome assembly GCA_028455765.1 of Lasioglossum oenotherae. Classification (NCBI taxonomy): domain Eukaryota; kingdom Metazoa; phylum Arthropoda; class Insecta; order Hymenoptera; family Halictidae; genus Lasioglossum; species Lasioglossum oenotherae. Next base: position 5,546,798 of record CM052280.1, read on the forward strand.
GAAACACTTTGATATTTTGCTTGAAAAATGGAAGCAGAGCTATATATATTATATATATTATATATATTATATATATATTATATATATTATATATATATTATATATATATATTATATATATTTATATATATTATAATATATATAATGGTAATTAAATGATAATTATTAGACTGCGGATTTCTTTATGCAAAATAAAAATGTTTTGCATTGATTGTGGGAAGCAGGAATAACATAAACATTAATTTCATCCCTTAACGATTTTGTTACATTAAAAGCAACATTACAACATTTTTGAATTTTTAAAATCTTTTACTGTTTTACATTTGACCCAACCACTTGCTTCATAAATGCATACAGTTCCGCAGTCTAGTAATTATATACATATGTATATGTACACAATTGTCAGTGTTTCATCAATCGTTCCAATAAGTACAATTGTATACTGGGAAAATTGCTAATGAAAATGGCTATAAAAGTTGAGGTTACAAATGCATGAGGAGCAGTTACTAAAAACTTTATACATACACATATTTAGTAGCGTGATACACTGATTATAAACTCGTTAGGATTTTTATGTTAGGAGTTACTTTATGTCTCTTTAATTACCATTACTTTACATCTCATTAATGTTACGTAGATTATTCTTGGCCTTCTGCTTTCTCGCATTTTTTTTTATGTTACAAGCGTTCTGTGATAATGTGGATCATTGCTAATCTTAGTAAGCATAGTAATCAAAGCAACAGGTGTTACTGTGGACATAATATGACGAGGCGATTATTTTATAGGCGCAACTATGTACTCACGATGGTGGTTATTTCCCAGTACATAATTTTTTGAAACTAATTTATTTACAATAATATATAAGCATTCATTTTACAACTTCATTTTAAGGTGGAATCACTTAAATGATTATTGTGCAATCGGTAATTTTATTTCGAAAAAACCAGGAAGTATTATAAGTCTGTATTTAGGTTGTTATTTATGGTCGAAATCTTTATTGATTCTCAAGTCAACAAATGAAACATTGGTGTCTGCAGAGAGTATGAATATTACGATTTTGCCATGACAGATTACAGTTTCATTTGCACAGTGTTCCGAGATGTTTCCCGGAATTGCATTATTGCATACGGTGACGTGTGGATTCGGTTTTCTTTCAAATTTTTCAAACATTTAGATTTTTTAAGGGTAGGATGTTGCAATTGAAATAACCACAATGCTATTAAAAATAAATATTTAAAAAAACAGCAATGACAGCACCGCTTTTTCTTTTGATGTAAATGTGATTGTTAAATGTAAACTATATTGCACACAGAGAGCTATAGAAACCCTTATATTTATATATATATTTTTTAAATAAATAGTATAAAGTCTACATATTGTAACAAGCTTTTTACGACTGAAATCTTTGTTGGTCCTCAAGTCAATATAATTAAATATTGATTTGAGAAAAGCACGGGTATCGCGATTTTGCTTCGACAGATTCGATTGGACAGTGTTCCAAAGTGTTTCCTGATATTTCATGATCGCGACATGATTCGGTTTTTCTTTCAACTTTCTCGGGATCTAGATTTTTTAACTGGAGAATATTCTTAAGACAGAGAAATCTTTGTTGGCCCCCGAGTAAAAACAATTAAATATTGATGTAAGTAAAGCACGGGTATCACGATTTTGCTTTGACAGATTACGGTTTCGATTGCACAGTGCTCCAAAATGTTTCCTAATATTTCATGATTGCGACGCGATTCGGTTTTTCTTGTAACTTTCCCGGGATCTAGATCTTTTAGCTGGAGAATATGCAGATTAATATGTTGATTCCCGAGTCAAAAAAATGAAACATTGGCTCCCGAACATGAGTATCACAATTTCTCAGATCACAGTTTCGCTTGCACAGTGTTCCAAAATGTTGCCTGATATGACAGGAAATGATACCAGATGATGTATTGCAATTCCGCACAAGGTGAGAAGATTTAGATCTGCTTCAAGATGTGCGTAATTCGAAAATATGTCGCAACAAGTTCTTAGATTGTCGTGTACCCATATCATCGAATAAATACAGATTAAATTTCCAAGTTGATCGTTTGCATTGTAACACGTTATACGCCACTGCTCGAGCACGCCTTCCGCTCGATCACAGTGCACTCGCGTGACGTGTGACCGACATATCTCTGTCGACGAATTTTCGCTAGATCCATCTGTACTCCCACGTGGATTACTGTTCGACGAATGCTAGACACTTAGCTTTCACAGTCCTGATAAAACCCGATGATTCACTAGTCTGTTCCAGGCTTTATCGCTGCGCGAATGAACTTGTAATTTCTTAAGGAGTTTCCTATTCCACCTGGGTTTCTTAGCACAACTAATCAACACTCTTTCTCACTATGAACACGATTCTAATTTTGTCTACACATTTATTGCTCCTTGAAGAACTTACAGTTTTTGTGTTCACAATTATGATGCTTATCGAAAGAGACGCGTCGAAAGATGTAAATTCCCGAACTTGCGTGAATGAAATTGTTTATTAACATTGTATAAATAGTGAAAATATTGAATTGAAATATACGGTAGGACCTCGATTAATCGGATCCCGATTATAATCAAATGTGCGTTTAAATATGATTATATTATGAAGGGAAATAAATTTTCAAAAATAAAGAATTTATTTTGGAAAATTTTCGACCGATTATCCATCGGGCCTTAATTTATCCGGGCTGTTTGTCTCCCGATCAAGCCGGTTTAATCGAGGTCCTACTGTATTACTAGTCTGAAGAAAATATTTGAAAAATTTCGCAAAAAGTCGCAAGTGCTAACACACGTGGCTTTAGTTAAGAGACATTTGCTGCAGGTGCCTGATAAGTTTCAAGTGAATTTTTATAATGCTATATCGATAGAAATGTGCTGAAAACATGTTCTACAGTGTTCTCAATTTTCTGAATGTGACTATACTAACTTGAGTTTATATTGGTAATTTGCGAGTAATTCTTGAGGTCATTTGAAGCGACATTTTCATTTGCAAACATGTCCGCCTCGGCTTTGTTAAGGAGTTATTAACGGAAACCGCGGATCAATTAGAACGTGGCTTCGGCGGCAGGTTTCACTGAGCGTAGCGTTGGTGCCGCACCGCGGTGAAGCAGTGAACAAGAGGAGTAGAAATTGATTTAATTAAAAACTCACTTATTCAGCCGTAAATACAGTTCCTGCTTCGAGATGTGTGTCACTGGGCCATTCGGAGACGAACTGCACAGCTGAATTCAGGTACGACACTGCCGTGACGTTAGGTTAACGCACTGCACAGCTGGTGGTTAATAACAACCGCGAGCTTCGAATTCACGCGTCTTTAAAGATGGTTTCTCCACCGCGGTTCGGACGACACTGATTTTACATAAGATTTTTCTGAAGAGTTTAGTGAGGGGATTATGCACGTTGAACAACGGGGTGGTCAGACAAAAAACAGGACACGAGAGCGACCGCTGTAAGACTAGAATTTATGGTAATCACATGTTTCGGTTTTCCTTTTCGGTTTCCTTCGTTTCATTCCTTTTCGTTTTCGGTTTTCCGGATTAGAAATTAGTACGTGGAGTCGATAGGTAACTGTTCAGAAAAAAAGTCTGTCCCTTTACCCAGTAAAAAGTAGAAGAGTGGAAGGTACCTTCTTTAAGTTTTAGAAAAGAACAGGAGTGGAGTTGAGCCCGGGAAAAGAGGCAGTCAGGAGAAATGCAAAAAGCGGGGCCCTGACTGTCTCCAAGGACATTAGAGAGCGAGAAAAGGGCTCTCATTGTCAGTCCTAGACGTGTTGTTTTTTTAGTGGGTACTGGGGACACCGACCATCTGTATAATAAATGTATTTTTTCTCATAAATTCCAGTCTTACAGCGGTCCCTCTCCTGTGCTGTTTTTTTTGTGAAACCTGAATAAGAGTGAATTCTGATTATATCAATTTCCACTCTTTCTCTTGTCCACTGCTTCACCGTGGCGCAACACCAACGCTACGCTCAGTAAAACCGGCCGCCTCTGATTGGTCCGTGTTTTTCGTTAATAATTCCTTAACCCCTTGCCCTACGATTTACTTTACAGTTTCAATGATCAGAACAACTTCCTTTGAAGTTTGTAATTTCCTAAAAGAGGAGAAAATTTATGTCTATTGTATGCCTGCATGTTCTCCACTTATAAAATATTAATATGGTTTTTACATATCTAAAGTATTGTAGAAAATTACTTATTTTCGTTTGTACCTTCAAAAGTAATAATGAAGAATTGTTTCTGAAAATAGCATCAGAAGTAAGTGAATATGTAAAGAAGTTACTTGATCTTTCTGAGGTTAATGGACGATGGAATCGACGATAGAACTTCACGATCAGTCTGTGGGGATCGTTGATCTCTTAGTTCTCTTCTCCGATTCCAGGACGTTTGATTTCCTTGCATGTGGGGATGGTTATGCAAACGGAAATGAACTCTTTGTATCCTGATGACACTTCAGCCCTTAACTGACAACGCGAATTCCTCTTATCTCAATCTATTGTCGTCATTCGGTAAAATTTATATATATTCTTCAACATTTAAACACTCGCGTTGAGCTTGCTTATATATTCACAACTAACATTTGTAATGAATATAATTTTATTATTGCTGTATGGTATTTCATGAAATCTTGGCGACTGTGGCAATTATTTCAATTATATCCTTAAGTAATTTTTTTCATTATGTCATTATCGTAGAAATAAACTAATTTATTCAAGTGTCTTGAAATTGAGTGTTAAATAAATTCGTCAACTTCGATTTAACTTAGTACGCGCAGTATTCATTGAACAATGATCCAAGCTGCGCGCGAGGATCTAAAATAGCAGTGACATTGAGAAATCTTTAAAAATGTTAAATAAGTAAATGGTTTTTCATCGCGACGTCATGGACCAAGAATGACGTCAACGTTGAAAAAATTCCTTCTGGTTACACACTATGTACTTCGTACTCTAAGAAGTAATCGCTTCATAGATGACTAACGTTTTGCAAATATTATTCAAAGATTCCTTTTTAAATATGAAAAAACTTTACGACGACAGATATTTCAAATAGCAAGAAGCACTTGAATCGTTTAAATCATTTTAATTATTTGGACAACTATGGGAATCATAAAACTGACGAAAAAGCGGTCATTATAAACATATATGTCCCATACGACCTTGTTTTCAAGTCACAGCGTAATGTGTTGCAACCATCTTTTCCGCGTATAGATACAGTATAGTTGAATACTGGTTCACTGTTTATCTGGCAGATTCGAAGTTCACGAGGGTCAAACCAATTTGTAAATAACTGTAAATATGAAAGTAGAAAAAAAAGCCCGACTCTCACACAATCCATGACGAGACACATGGACTCGTTTCGTTAGAGACACGGAAATTTTATCAAGCGATGATTCAAAATTTGAGTTCAAGTAGAGGCTTCGAGCGAAAATGATTATGACTTGAGAGCAAGGTAATATTAGTCACGAAGATATAGATACTGTTTTTTAAATCGTTTTTGTGTCCTGGATGCATTGTGATTCAATCCTTATGGCTACGAGACACCATGTTACAGATACATGGTGTAGTGTAGTGTGTTACAATTGTTAGTATAAAAATATCGTAATTATATCAGAGTTAAGTTTATTGTAGAAGTACCGAACACAAGATTACATTACAAATAAGTTATTGTTTTCGTTCCTACTTTAATTAGAAAATGGGCAAACTAGATGATACTAGATGAATACTAGATGACAAAAACTACTAACTTTACTACTAACAGCAGAGTGATCAGGAAGTTAATGCAACTGCATCTTGTATCTACAAGAGCATGTGCAACGTCTGCTATAAATAGACTGCAGACCTTTACGCAAATTTCCACGTTTGCAGACTAATTTGCAGAAACTAAAAGAAACGAAGATGCTGTCTCACTATTATGGGTTCTTTCGGGTTAATCGTAAAAGTAAATGTGTAGCAACCTTTACCGGAGATTTTATTCTAGACAGGCTTCTGCAATAGCGACGGCTATAAAAGCGTTATAAAAATCCTCGCGTGGCCAGTCTTAATGAGAAAATCGACAAGAATTTATGGGCTGATCTAATACACAGGGTGGTCTAAAAATGAATACCCTCGATTCTTCACACATTTTCGGTAGACATTATTTTCTGATTACTGTTCCGTAATTTCATTGTAATTATTACATTATTACTAATATATCCATTTGAATAGAAGACCTGTTTTAAAACTGCATTTATTAATTTAAAGATTAAACTGCGTTATGCATTGGTCAATTGAATTTAAGATGTCTTCAAATTAAATATTAAAATTATTAACAGATGATATATTTTAATAATAAATTAATGACAAACAGTTAAATTTTCATTTAACATGATGTTCATGTAATATAATCTATCTGATATTGTTCGTCAAACAAGAATAAAATATTATCGATTTTCATGTTTGTCCCTGGTGGTTTGACCTTTTCACTTATGTAACAGTTTCAGACACTTTCGTTGACAGATATCTTCAAAATTTCAGATCACTTGTAATTAGATCATTTGAAAATATCCCATGGTAAGAAAAAGTGATATAAGTCGCTGACCTCTCCGACAGGATGTACATAGGAGATAGATAACGCGTCGCCTGATTGTATTATATAATTGTAATAATTGCAAATGCAGCATCGAAAGCAATAGTATCCACTTACAGGGAGGTTACCCAATCGTAACGCGCCGATTTGAATGGCATTTTTGTATGATATAGAACTCGAAAAAATATTTCACACGTATTTTCTTATAGCTGTCGACATTCATATTAAGGGGGTGAAAATAGCCCTCAACGTTGGGGTTGAAAAATCCATTTTATCGAATATCTCCGAAACTATTAGGCCCAGACGAAAATTTCAAAATCCAATTTGTGCGTATTTGAATGACGAATCTTTTAGTGTAGACTGATATCTCTAAAGTAATAATTTGTTTAAAAGATGCGTTAAAAATTAACTTTTTTGGCGGTTCTGTATTGAAGCAATGCAACTGATCAATCTTGAATAGCGAACATATGTATACGGTTTTGTGTTATTGTATATACAATTATTTCTCACGTTGTTGACTATTGCTTCTGTTTGTTAATCGGGCGCATTATTATTTTTACGTTGACAACTTGTTGGCACCGTTCCGTTGCCATGTTTTTCATACAAACGGTAATCGTGGAAGGAATGACGTGCATGATTTGAGAATTGGTTAGATGCTTTGCTGACGTTTGATCGGAATGCGGAGTTACAAATTACATATTTTCCTAAGAGTGACATCAACGGGGATTTTTCTACTGGAAACTTCTTGTGTCGCGCAATAATCGTTAATTTTTCCGTCATCTTAATTGGTTCCCATCAATAATGTATCTTCGAGAGACGACAATCAGGCTTCAATGTTACAAGTTTGCTTCTCGTTTCAATTTTGAAGAGAATTAATAACATATTTTTCATATTCTGTTCGAAATCTTCATCACGACGATTTGTAAAAATGTGCGAAGATGAGGTATTAAAACAGGGAACGTGGTCGAAAAGAGCCACGCCACTTAAACAGAGCGTGGTGCCTGAAAGATAAATCTCCCACTATCTCCGAGAAGCTTATTTCGCATACAACATTATTTTCCGTCACCTGTTCGAGATTAAATCCCGGAGCTTTGGGGATTTTCGTTGGTGTGCACCGTGACGACAGTCGTTCATAAATCGCGTTTCCGGTCGGTTTTTTTTCGCAATCAGTCGCCTTCCATTATTCTCGGCGAATCGATGGGTGACGAGCGATTCATAGACTCGGTGTAATACACCGCGCATAATTTTCCACGGGAAAACCCCCGTAATTCACCCGACAAGCAGATCGATTCGTTTTATCGGCGCGCAACTGGTTGTTTCCAGCGAAGCCCGCCATTCACTGGCGTGACGCACACTTGCTTCAAAATATATTGGGCACCTACTTGAATAACTTTCTGCCGTGCTTTCGCCAAATATAAAAGTCCCTTGATAGAAAAACAGAGAATATTTCATTCAAAGTATTTTTCATGGTTCATCTGTATCTCGAAGATGTTATGTGACTTTCGCTAACTTCCTTGTGGCATTTTTCTTATTAGAATGACACTAAACATGAGATAATTTGAACTGTGTTTAGTGGTTTAATTCTGACTTGGCCACTACCCCCCACCCGGGCTGGTGACCGGAGCGTTAGTGGGGATAGCCGATTCTACGTCATCAACTCTCGGTGCACTAGTTGCCCAGGCCTGGTTTAATTATTATAGATAAGAACATGGGTGGAATTAGCAGGTTAGCACGAAGCGGTCAGGCGTAATACGAGTAGTGGGACCCTGACTGCCTCATCCCTGTCTATGAAAAGGAGGGAACGGGTGTAAGCCCTTGAGCGGTGGGGTTTTTAGTGGGTATTGCGCAAGCGAGCTCCACACTTCCCCCTGACCATCATCTTTAAGGGGGGAGCCAGTGCGTAAATGCATTTCCCCCACCGCTCCTAAACGAAAAAAAACACAACAAAAAAGGCCTGGTTTAATTGACGGTGTGCAGTAAGTTTTCGGCCACGCGGTCCATGTTTGCTGTGCATTTCTGCGTTCGGCAAGGTCGGCGAGGTCACAAAGAAATATTAGGTTGTCCCAAAAGTTTCTTTCGAAATGCGTACATTTAATATGCAGGGTTTGTCCGGAAAGTAATGCGACCACATTTTTTTTTTTAATCTATTGAACATATCAGCACAAATCTTTAAAATTCTTCAAAGTAGGACCCTTGGGCGTCGACACATTTTTTCCAGCGCGATTTCCATGCTTCGTATGCTCGTATTCTAATAGTAGAATTACAGGATCTAAGAACCAGCACGGACCCAACGGTTTTTTCTTACATCTGTAATCATAAACATAATCCCTGAATCTTTTGGACAGATTGTTGCGTATTGTATCTGATGAATAGACTGCGGATCTTAATGCAAAATAAAAATGTTCGCGTTGATTGCAAGATACAGGTGTCGAATAAAAATTTCTGGTGAAACTAACACACCAGTGATCTTAAATCTTTTTAATATGTCCACTGTTTTAAATTGTATGTACCCCTTTCTGTCATAAATGCATAAAATCCGCAGTCTACTGATGAAAAACTAATCGTCGTGCGTCGTGTCACACCTCATTTCTATTTCCCACCGCAGAAACGAGAACGAAATCGGAACGACCCTCGAAGATAACCGACCATGACACAGGTGCAAATTCATTCTTGCCACAGACGGCTACGCTGGACCACCTGTCGCGACCTCGTGCTGAAAGAAAAATTCTTAAGGTAGGTTATTTTCAGAATTGGACCGTTCCCGTCGTGTCGACGATCTCTTTCAGTCACGTCGCACGCCGAGAATCGAAGGCTTGACGCGTTTCATCGCCGATTTTCGACGAATAAGAGGCAAATATTAACATTCTTCGAGGAAGTAAACAATCGATCTCTATAAAAAGCGAAAGTTCGCGTTCAGCTGCGGTTTTTGGAAAGAATCTGCTCCGCGATCCACGGAGTCACTGAATTCCTCCGATCGTACGAATTGTTATTCTGCAATGTTGATCTGTAACGATGGGGAGCTTGGCGGGGAACATTTTCCTCGGATTTACGTTATCGTTATAAATGAATGTAGAGGAAGTGCAGCATATTTGGAATACCAGCTTGTTTAAGACGTATATGCAGCAAATTTGCTAGAACAGTACGTAGAATGATTGTACATAATTTGTAAACGATGTCGATAATTTTTTTCATTGCTGAACTTCACTTTATATCGCAATAGAAAATCAATCCTTAACTTTTCTTTCCACCTGCAGAAATATGTGAATATATTTATAGTTTGTATGAAGTATCTATTTAAAGTATCGTAAACTGCACTGTATTATCTCCGTAACTGTGTCGCAAAGGTCTCTACCGTAACTGTTAAAGTTTTATCCCCACCACTGGGAGGATCCCCTCGGAATCCGTCAAAAAGATAGCAAAGTTTCTAATTTTTATTTGTTTTTATGGAACTTTTACGACACCAAACACGATGTAATTAAGATTATAACCAATCGCGTGATAAGCGATTCAAATTTCAGGCGCGAAAGTATCGACAAATGGAAAAGAAAAAAGCAGAGAATCAAACCGTCGAATCTTAGTCTCTCTTTCTTTTTAAGTCGCTATTATCCTTCTCTACGTTCGGCCCGCTACAATGAATGCTGCACCTCAGCTACAACTGTGCCAGCGCTGCCTTGGCCGGGAGGGCGACTGGATCACAATAATGGGGTTAGTCGATTCTTGCGACAGGAAATTTTTAACTTCCCGATTTTATAGGGAAGTTATTGTAATTAAGTTTTTGGATTGACAAGAAAATTCTGGCCCATTGTAACGCGTGAGGAGGCGGACTTCCTGAACACAAAGTAGGTTTATCCTGTACGCCTTGAAATTCACTTCAATCCAGTTGAAACTTGGATGAACTTCGACTGGGCTAAGCTCATCAACGTTCCGTGGATCTTCCTTAGAAATTGGATAAAAGTCGCTTGCAATGTGTATCCTCTGTCAATGTATGCACTTCGAATTCGGTGGACGACAGTTCTATCCGCGTTGGAAATGTCGCGTTCATTCCGAATGCGAAATCTCTCTTTCGTAGAAACTCTCAATCTCATTAACATGGAACCTGATTAACTTGATTGATGAATGAATTTTCGGTAACTTGACATCGTCTGAACGTAAAAATTGATATTCATGCTAATACATTGAATCAATGAACAATAGAGAGTTGAAAGAGTTATCGAATTACTAGTCTGTCGATTTTGTGCAGTTATGCACAATTTATTAATCCTGTTAAAGGAAAAACAGAAATGAAATAAAAATATACTTTTTATAATATTTCAGCGTATATTTTAACATTCTTTTAGAGTGCTCACAGTATCATTTTTTAATTGCTGCAATAAATTAAACAAATTGCCTCAATTTTATGGAATCTTGTGGATGCTGTTCGACAGTCGCCGGGCATAAAATGAATTAGATTTGACACAATAGCATTTACAGAATTTTTCACGGTTGCGCAAGACAAATCATTTTTTGGATTAATTATGGAAATAACCCGGAATTCGGGCATCTCATACCCTATCCATCACGTAAACCGTTTGACAGAGAAGATTGACCCACATCAAGCGGACTTAATTTCCTAGGACTCGTACGGGTTCGCTTAATTCTACGAGATTAGCCGTATCGAGCGGCGGAAACCATCGGGCGCGCGCCGCGATTTAAACTCAAACGTTTAGCCTCCGTCACGCGCCGGTCGCATGAGCTTCCTCAAGGAGAAAAAATCGTATAACGAGTGGAATAAGCCCGGAGAATCGATGGAGGAACGGCCGGCATATTTATCTAGCGGCTGAACAAGCTATTTAGGGGAGCGAGGCCGGAACTGTGCCACAGAATTCCCTATGTCATCCTGAAATAGCTTTACGGAAAATAAACGATCAATTAGTGATCTTGTGGTCGACACGTTGTCATCCGTATGCAATTTACATAAATAAACTCACATTAATAATTTTAATTTTTCAATTCTCCTATTCACCGTTATCAAGGCTCAAGCAATTTTTCGGTCGACACCAAAAGAGATAGACACCTTTCGAAATAACTTTTTTTCAATCGGACCAAACGATTCGAATTTGTTTGAGAAGTTAGGATTAGTTTATTGAAAAATTTCAATCGGTTGGACTCGGGAGGGGGAAGAATTTTTCTCTACATTTACACGTCTCATTCCTTATTTAAAAAGAGCTGCATTCCGCCTGATTCATAAATTGGCTATATGATAAAAATGTGATCATATTATATAACACCAATTAATGAATAATGCAACGTGTCGTTGACCGTCTCTTGTTGTTCGATGTGTCTACCTCGAAGCGGCCCATTAGCACAAAAATAAATTCTTCACGAACAATTCGTCCCCAAATGTAACACGGCAGTTAAAACCGTGAAAAAAAAATTGTGAACGTACGTGTATCGTGAACGCGTCTATATATATATATATATATATATATATATATATATATATATAT
>CM052280.1:5558963-5575338 GCA_028455765.1 Lasioglossum oenotherae
ATATATATATATATATATATATATATATATATATATATATATAGCTGAAATAAATATCTTCCAGATGGTTGAAATGAAAAAGAGAAAAAAGGAGCAAGGTACAAGAACCATAGATACAGATCCCGTAATCGGTTCGTCACGATTCCTGCGATAGTGAGTGTAGACTTCCACTTCTTTCGAGCTTCTACGTCATCGTCTCGGGGCCCATGAATCAAAAGTGTTCAACAATTCGACGTACGTTCCCGCGTTGTGAAATTTACGTATGGCCATTAGTCATCAGGAAAGTCCCTGTCGTAGACACGAGCCTTGGGCGGCTTCGAAAGTGAAATAGGAACTTCGGAAATTTTGCCATTCGGTGTGCGCGTGCCAATAAGGTGGGCGTCCTCTAGAAACAGCCTGCGGGTGTCTTGTTCTGGGAATGCAGTTACGTGCCAACGTGATTCTTCAACTTTCTTCCGAGAAACGCCCTTAGCTGCCGTTATTTGTATCTTTTGAAGAGAAACTTCCTCGGGGAATCTTTCTGCAAGTCACTAGTTAGAACCAATGTCCTAAACCAATACTTGATTGAGATACGTCGAACAGGTCACCGACTTTGACCTTATTTGTTCAGTAAATAATAGTCCAGTTCAACTATCATGAAGTAATGTTCCCGATGCACAAGCGAATGTTGTCTTGTCAATTCTGAATGAATTTATGTAATTGTATAGTTGTAGCCAACAACGAAGAGCGCCCCGAGGAACGTTTCTTCGGTTGTCGTGCCCCGAAAGACGCTTCGCGGACTTCGCGTTTTCCTGTCGCATTTTTCTATTTTCTAACAGCTACATAATTCACGTGCAGGGTGTGTGTGCGTGTGTATTGCCCATCTGTTGCATTCTGTTCTGCTCTTCGGTCCTTTGGATTCTGTCATAGAGTGCTCGCGAACTGTCCGAAAAGGAAAGGCGTGCACAATAGTACAAGTATTTATCAAAAGAAATTTATATTAGGTGAAGTAAAAAGTTTTTAGCGTTTTTCGCTGTATTTATAAATGTAGGAGTTTTTAACGAAAAACACAGACCAATCACAGCGCGACCTAGACGCGAGTTGGCACAGTCGGCCATAAGACAGTCGGCGCGCCGGGCCGACTGTGCCAATTCGCGTCTAGGTCGCGCTCTGATTGGTCCGTGTTTTTCGTTAATATCTCCTAAACAAAGCCGCCGATAACATTTTTGCAAAGGAAAATGTTGCTTGAAATGATCTCAGGAACCTCCCATTTCCGGCTGTTGAATGAATTTTGGGACACCCTGTATAACCATAATCTAGCAGGAAGTATTAGCATTGGTATTATTTGTTCGAGTTATAGTGTTTTTGCTTAACCCTTCGAGGGTGGGGCTGGTGCACGGAGTGCGCCAACGATCGAATTTTAACGAGAAGAAAATTATTTTCACTTTATTACCTCTGATTTATTTTGTGCTCATTTTCAATAATCGTTCTTTTGATAATGTCTGAATTATATTTAGTAATGTACCTACATGGATTTGTCTGAATACCTGATGATATAAAGTCAAAACTGAGTAAAACTGATCCAAAACAGCCTGGCGCACCGAGTGCACCGCCCCACCCGAATAAGGACGCGAGATCACCCCACCCACGAAGGGTTAAAAATGGGCTTAAAGCTAGTGTTAAATAGTTCGAAGTCTGTTCATGATGAAATTTCACCACTCATCACAATCGTACAATTGAAAAGAAGTGTAATAAAATCAAACCAAAATATTATGACCGATTACGAAACATAAATGAAAAATGTTGTATTACGAACGTGTCGAAGATGACGCAAAAGCATAATCTGGAATTGGTAACTTTCAATTGCTTTCGAGGGAACCATGACGAGTCGATCGTCAGATAATCGAATGGTATCAGCGATCACGTCTGTTTGCCGTTTTCTGCATCCGACACCCGCGATTACGTGCGACAGTATAACGCGTGTGCGATAACATAACTCCCACTAGGATGATCGTTACATACTCGATCGTAACGCGTGCGAATTTCCGAAGGTTTCATAAGGCGCCTAGATCATTGCGCCGATTGGATCGTTATCTCACGTGCCATTTTTCCGGTTCGGGGAAGTCACTTTTCAGACCCGATGCATGGACGTGCGTCATAGTCAGCTATGTATAGGTTCGATACAACTACCATTGACTACCAACTACGATGGTGTCCGAATTCTTCTAGGGAAATTACATCGGCTGAGCAAATTGATTGGTAGCCCTTTCTTTCGCGAATTTTTTTGATCATTCACAAACAATTAGAATACATTCTACACTCCGAAATAATTTCAATCGCTTTCTTCGTCTTACAATTATTGAATCCCGAATATGACACGTACATTGCTGTGCAAAAGAAAGAAGCACCCGGCCATATTTAATAGAAAAGCGTAAAAAATCAAATAATAACACAGTAAGTTCCGAAAAAGGATTCCGCTGTTTAATTGAATAGTTCTGAGAATTATGTGTTATTGCGGATTATCTAATACTTTAAATGCAATAATTCAATCATTGTGCAATAAAATTTCTACATAAAGATATTGTTTGTCATTATATGTATATCTTATAATTACGCTGGGTGCTTCTGTCTTTTGCACAGTAGTGTATATAATTTCAAAATGAAGATTGAATTGATTAATTGCGAGAACTAATTTGTAATATTTAAATTGGGGATATTGACCATAGAATGTGTAGAGAGATTTTGACGAACTACATGATTAAAAAAATTGAATGTTTAGGTTACAAGTGGCTGAAAGTTTTGTGAAGGGAAGAAGATAAAAATAAATTGTCACGTATCTCGGAGTTTGGTCGTTAATATGACTTGAAACAGGAGAATGCACTACGAGCCCCCGGAAACTACGTATACATAGCGATCTTTGAAACGTGTACTGATGAAGTGGATCCCGACACCCGACCATCTCCAGAGGAGAAGGGACAATGGAGGAGCGAAGAATTGAACCGGCAGAAAAGGAAAGATGAAGCAATTTCCTTGTTTATATTGAATCGTCCGAACTTGCATGTTTCAAAAGTAAGCAGTAGAACAATTCCCCTGCGACGAACTGGCTCACGAATTAATGGAAGAACAACTTCACGATAAAAGTTTGAACCTTGAGAGAGTTCAACGACGAAGAAAGTAACGTTGGACATTTTATGCATAGTTGGAGAAGAAAAAAAAAGTACGCTGTAGGTGTGTATAAAAAACTGAAGATCAAGAGGACAATGTGTTACGTTGTAAACTTGACGATTAAATTTAAGAAAGAACCTCCTAAGTCTTTAGTACTCCAACATGCTTCATAGCTCAGTCTGAAGCGATCCATATACAACACTATTTATTATAGAAACTAACACTAAACCTACCGAGCTGTAAAAGTAACTGTTACATGTTCCCTTATAAAAATGACAAGATTGATTTTATTTACACTTTGTGCAGCTGTTACAAGGGAAGGACCCCAAGTGTCCGACTTCGATCTTGATAATTTTTTTGTGAGATGATGGTATATGGATCCCTAATTATGTATGCAAAATATCAGGTGTAGTGATTCAATAGTTTAAAAAGATATAAACAATTAAAGTTTCATACTAGTGAATCACGCAACCTGCTTACACGACTAATGGAACTTTGAAAACTACAGCTCAAATCATGGTATATCAACAAGGTATGAAACTTTAATTGTTTATATCTTTAAAAAACTATTGAGTAACTATACCTAATATTTTGCATACATAATTAGGGATCCATATACCATCATGGCACAAAAAATGATCAAAATCGAAGTCGGACACTTGGGGTCCTTTCCTTGTTAGTGTAATGTGTGCTGTACTAAAGATATGTATACAGTCATTTCTTATGAAATTATTTTTATTATATCAATGATCGTAAAATAAGAAATCTGGAACCGGTCATTTAATCGGTGATGGTAGGTTTAGTATTAAGAAAAATTTAGCATTACAACCGAGTAATTGTTCTATTGGAACACTCGTGTGTCTTTGTTTGGTTCGAATAATCATTCTGTATTTGCGGTTGCGTTCGGACTTTCTATGTTTCTACATTGCACCTGTGACAACACTATGCAAGTGCATAGTATCCCGTTCACCGGGGCATTACATCTCCTTATAAAGTCAATCGAAACTTTTAAGTGGAAGAGAATTTGCATTCCGCACAGTTCGCGATGCGCAGGGCACGACAACTTTCAATGATGTCTGACGTTGGAAATTCAGCAGTAGGTAGAGTCGCCAGATGAGGGAGCACGAATCGAGGAGCGAAGAATTACCCTCTCTCTGCCAGGACACATGCACGATAAAGAGGAAACGCGTCACGTGACCGGGCCGCGGCGAATGCGTGGGGAAAGAAAATTTAAAAAATACACTGAGAAAAAAAAATAGTTACTTCAATAACACACGTGTTATTGTAATTTTTTACTTCGATAAATATCAATGTATTCTTTTCAATAGTATGAAATTTAGAAGCAAATCGTGATGTATTCGAATTGTCTATCATGAAATGATTGAAAATAGTATTTGATTCAATACCGTATATTATTATTCGTAATATTTTTTTTTTCTTCAATCAGATATGTTGTGAAAAAAATTTGCGAAATGTATTGATTTATACTGGAATTGGTTTCAGGCCATATCTTATTTTTTTGAAAACATTGATGGTCAAGCTATTGGCTTATATGATTGGCGGAAGTGAGTTTTCCTATTGAAATTCAATAGTATTAAATATTAAAATAAGTTCATATGATATTGGCACTATTCAATAGTACAGATGTACTTCTTATTGAATCTTATTGAATCAACATATATTTTTTTTTGTTTCGACAGGATTTTTTTCTCAGTGTACGGGACATGAAACAACCTTTCCAGAAAAGCTACTTTTTATTCATTGTTTCAGAAAATCCTCGAATTTCGAACTGACATCGATAGATTGTACAAGTTTTCTTTACAATGGTTCATCCAGCCTAGTCGTATAAGCCTTGAATTTATTTTTCAAACAATAAAACACGTGTTCGCTGTCAGCGTTACATGAAAATTTACGATAGTTTGTACCTTGTACAAATAATTTTAAAGTACGTTTATGCACGTTGTTGTGTAATTTCATAACTGGACTTGATGAATGAAATATGAAACAGTGAAAAAGTAATGAGAAACAGAGGAAAAAACGATAAGAATAAACGACATTCTAATTTAAAACGTACATTATGCAATTTTCCAAGCTTTCTCGGTTTGTCTTCCTCCGATGTTTTTTCCGATAACGTTCAGACAACGACCGGCCACCATCTGAAACGCGCGTCCCGATTTAAGTGCATGTCTCGCGTAAAATGTTCGGCGACTTCCTGCTTTCACCTTTCGTTGGTACAGCCACATCCTCTTCGTTGCGAATGTATCGATTTTTCGATATTGTATCATCTAACTCGATTCGATTCGATTACAAATTCTTTCCCCAACCAATTAAAAACTACTTTGTTGAAATATATAAATATAAAAGCGAGTGACAAAATTATATGAGACGACCACACCTCAAATCTCTACATTTTTGTTTGTCTTAATAGTAATTTATAAATGTAGTATACAATAGTTATTATGTAATAATAAGTATTGCTTATATCATGAGTATTATCAAGATTGTAGGACAAGATCATAAATCTGAAAGTTTTTAAGCAATAATTTATATATGGATTTATACAAAAATTCAAATAGTCAACTGTTCAGACACTCACAGGGGTGTATATGAGCGAATGAATTGGAACTATTACGTGAAATGCATGCTTAGAAAACTGGGTATTATAAAACCTGTGATTCACGTGTTTGTTCGCCTCAAGTAATAGAAATTCTTAGATCCATTTGCACACGTATTTTACCTTCACACGTCACAATATCGACAGAATAAAAGTTTATGTGACGCTAAAAATAAAGATGAGAGAATTAATGACGTTGGATTTTTTAAAAGGCAAGAAATTATCATGAATAGTCTACTTAATATTCTACAATATACATAGAATTATTAGATAATAATTTCATACTAATGGAAATCCGGTATGATTAAATTCTATACAAGATATAAATTCAAATGTATGTAAGTGGAGAAATTATTGCACCCGTGGTGAACAGGTGAATTCAGGTACAGAAATGAACACAGGTCGCTGACAGTATTAGGGTCTCGTCTTGTCCACATTTCACAATAAAAGAGTAATGTGAAAATGGGCCACATTTCTTCTCGAGGAAGTTAGGGAGACAACGGTGGGTAACTTGGGTCTTTGACCAATTTAAGTAGGACAACACATGTCGAGATGAAACAGATTTAATTCCTTGATATTAATAATTATTCAAACCACTTCAAATATTTCGTAAATATACATTTTGTTGAAATCAAAGAAAAATTCGATTGGAAATCAACTCCTTTATCGTTACCATTATCCTACATAGTCGACGGCTCTATTTTCCACACCTGTGATTTGGTTTGATTAGTTCGTTAGAGATGATTCAATATTTGGGACAAATGAAATGCGATGCTCATGATCGTGGAGATCTACGATCCTTATGCCGTGAAATTCCTAGAAAACTTTAAGAAAAGATATGAAACATCGTTTCGGAACTCGAGGAAGGTATTCGTAGGCGTGCTCTGAGAAAGAATTCGATTATATTGGTTTCTTCTTAACGATGCGTGCTCTTACCAAGAGATGCTGCTTTAATGAACTTTATTGTTAAAATTGACCCTGCAAATTAGTAATGTGTGCAACATAGGTTTACATGACAACTAATAAAAAAATTTATCAGTACATTCTTTTTTCTATTTATAGAAGAATTTCACTTGTAACAATATTATTATTTAAGAAACTTATTCTGAGAATAATTACCTAAAATATTATCTTCTCTCGTTGTGAAAAATATATTCATCTTCAAAAAATTAACAGGATAGAAAGTGATACAGTGAAAGTAAAAATAAAATTACTTCATTCGATTTTAGTTTATCAATTATTAAAATGCCATTTGATTTTTATGATAGTATATTGTATATGTCTATAGAAATGATAAAATGAGAAATCTGAAACGGGCTATTTTTATCCGACTGGTAGGTTCAGTGTTAAATTAATTATTGTAGGAGCTATAAAAGTTCGAGTTAATTAAATAATTACACCTTCGATTTGGCAATAACACATCTAAAACATCTAAAACAATTCAGTTTGATTCACTACTTATTTTGTATAGCACTAATTTTTATAAAACAGTAGGCATTAGACAAAGTAGGGCAGAGGAAATAAAATAATTTAAATCGAAATACAATATTGTAAGTGTTTCGAATCGCGTTTAAGATATAATTTAGGCTACACTCCTAATCATCTGCGTATTTACACTATATCTCAATTTCATGAAGCAGTAAAATAAAATTCCATCGGTTCCTTATTAGATTAATAATCGTAATTACGTTCTCCAACTTCGGAAGTAAGTGATATTCCATTTAATAGTTCAGATTTCTACGCACACTTTTTCACGTGAAACTATTCTACACGGTCAAAGATGCTATTAGTGATATCGAAAAACATTTAAGATAAAAGTCGAAGGGCGCAGATAAAACGGAAGGCCTATTAATCATTTCCAGTCATTCGAAGGTGAACAATACCATTTTTCTTCAAAACTGTATATTTTTATCAGCATGATCTAATAATCTCCCTAAAAATTGAACGATCTCTTGTGGAAGTTAAACATTATAAAATCATATATTTCTTGTATTTCTGACTTTAATTGTGTTTAATTTATTTTAAAGGTATGCATAATTTTACATATATTTTGTTTGAATTCATAATGCATAATGCATAATTTTACATATGTATATTTTGTTTGAATTCAAGAAACTTTGAACTGATTATAATTATTGCATGGATATTTCCAACTTTGAGCAATTTTAAAAACAAGGGGAATATTCAAATTTGCATGGGCAAATGTGGTTTACGGGATTTCCGTTGATTTCCTAAAACGAGATATTGTGCATACTGTAAGTGACGCATTTGTAGTATCAGCGTGAGAATACTTAACCGCCATTCGACTTGTTAACCCATTGTATCAACAGTCAAGGATTTCATTTCCTCGTATAGGAATCAAGTGTACCTATCTCGCCCACCTGGTATCACGTGTCCCACAATATCTATACCGTTACGTGGAAATAGGTAACAATATTGAAAAGATATCTTTATTGCATAGACACGTGCTAGATGCATTTGTTCTATGACATCAACTCAAACTATAGTTTATCCCAGTTTACCACAGTTAATCTATTCTTTCAGCATTAGCTCATTATTAAATTACAAATTCTTATGCAAACTTGAACATTTTTACCCGGGAAGAAAATGATGTAAACAGTAATGAAAGCGTGGAAATAAGTGTAACGTATCACGTCATGCAATAAAGAAACGACATCTTGTGACAGCATAAGTGATAATAAACAATGTCATGATATGACATAATCCACTCATATTACACTTCACAGACGTCGCGTTCACCGTCAATGGAGCATTCGTCCACAAACGATACAAAACAGTATTTTTAAACAAAATAGAAGTGTAATGAAAACATATACAAAATTTTCGATTAATGTTACTTGTTTTCCATTACGATTCCCAGTATAAACATTGAACTGTATTGTTCAGATTTGTGTATCTGTGGAGCAGGGAGAGATCAAATAGAGTCGGATCTAGGGTCGGATAGTGATCGATTGACCCCCGATGAGGATCGGGGCGACGTTCCGAGGCGCAGGACGCCGATGTTTCCAGGATTTCGTGTGAAATTCTATTTCGAACGAGGCCGCTAATGTTTTTCCACGGCCGACGTGCTCGCAAGTCAAACATTGAAGTAGGGCAAGGAGCGATTAGCTAAAGCAAAAACCGATCGACGTCGACGCTACGTCACCATTCTTTGCTCCCAGCTGATAATCGCTGCCTCTTCCACCGAGATTAGAACTCAATGACTCGTTACTTTTTAGCCGTTACGTCACACGCGTCAATCGTTCCCTCCTCAGATCCGCATTAGCGTCTCCCAACAATCGGTCATCGTATGTATTAGCGCAGTAACTCGCATTAATATATTCGGATATTCATTGACCCTTGTCCGCCTCTCGTGTGGATTTCACACATGTTTCACTGAACAAATATCGTAGTATGTAGAGGGATATTAGCATTTCATTAAATACAGTCACGTCTTCATATTTATGTAATCAGTTATGGTTTTATCGAAAGGTTTATCATCGTATTTGTAGAATTAATCCGATTAGGATGAAATCCCAACACGATGCAATTTGGCTCATGTTTACTCGTTTGATTCGCGATTCAATAAAACCTCGATTATCCGAACCGATGAAATAGTATCGATAAAAGAGTTCAATGACTTGTTACGATTAACCTTTTAACCGAGAGTGCCTTCTCGGTCATGAACATTTAGGGTGACGTAACGCAAGATGGGTAAAGTCGACAACAATCTTGCCACAATTAACGTAAATACGATATTGTTTGTACTAATCGGGATACCGAGTAAAAACATTATTTGTTGACTTAAGATGAAAGTGACAATTAGGTGACAGAAAACACAAATGACGAGAGTGAACTCGACATGCCGAGTTGAAAGGTTAACGTAACACCAAAAATATAATTGATCGGTTAATTATCCAAAGCTTCGATCGCACCAAAAGAACCGAAAAAAAAGGATAATCAGCAAGCTTAGAGTGATTGAGTAACGTATCTAGACGATCCTATCGCGTTCGCATAAAGGAGTTTCTCCATCGACTGTCGGTGATACGCGAAAATTAAAATCATCGAGGTTAAGCTGGCGACGCTTACGGAATTCGGATCATCGACCGACCCCGATCTCGATCCCGAGAATCGAACGCAATGATGCAGTGAAACGTTAATTGCTCACACGATAGAAACTTCGTTCCTATCATTTTTAGAGGTGTAATGTGTATAATAGTTGCATCGAATTTGAATAAATTAATTAATTATTTTATTTACCATTTATTGTTCGTAGGACATCGGACCATTTCTTTTTCTTAGGATTGAAATGCAAATTTTAGCAGCTTTCGAACGATAATGAAAGGTGTTAAAAATATAAAATTGCTATTGAGTTGTTGCTCCTAAAATGTGTGATTAGAGGATACAACGTTGCTCTTTAAGGGATTGTGCAACTGTTGGAATAGCTATATTAACGCAAAGAAGGGAACTGCTACGAAGGAAATGGAAGTCTTTAGGTTGGTTGATCAGTAGAACCTTTTTGAATTTAGCATGGTCTCTTTCCATTTTAGGGTACTTTGTCGAATCGCAGAGCCACTTCTAAATGTAGCACGCATTAAAGTATCCGTAGCTGGAAGAAAATTGGCAGAGTTACTCAAGTCCGGTTTCTTTTTGATCGCAGCTCGTACATGCTCTGTGGCAGGGTAAAAACCATAATAAGGAACATCATGATTATTTTGGTAAGTCGATCGGGCAAGGTCTGTTGGGAAGGTTTACATTTCAGAACGATGAAGCAGCGCGATTCGTTTTGGGGGATGGCGTCGATGAGAATAGGACGTGATCAGTCGGTGAATCAGTGGCAGCTACGTGATCCAGACTACGTGATCATGCTCGCGGATCCGTCGACAGGGTGTTAGGTCAGTTCCCAGCACCGCGGTCTCTTTCCTTCCCGCATTCCGTGTCTCCCGTTCAGGAACTGTCGCTCGCCGTGTCGGAACGAACAGTAAAAATAGCCCGAGTCGCCGTATTTATAGAAACGAGACGTGTATAGTCGACGGGGTTATCCCTGCTTTCACGGAACGTGGGGAAAAAGAGAGGGAACAGGCTCGAAGGCTCCAAGATAAATGACTAATCGCGAAGCTACATAAAAACCGGCTGATAACCTGAATAGGAACGACCGACCAGCCTCTACTGATCAGACCCATCGAATTTGTCAGGGTGGAATGCTAGGAAGGATGAAACGGTTCCTCCTTTTTTCATTTTATTTTATTGTCAAACAAGAGATGGCAGAGATTTTGACAGTGGGCGCAGGGGAATCTGCGAGACCCCACTCCTGACGCTCGGTTGCGGATCCCACTCTTGCGCTTAGGTTCTGGCGGGAACGGTCGCCATAGGAGCTCTATTGCAGTCGCACTCAAGACGCTCGTTTGCAGTCTTCGTCAAGCGTTTCGCCAATCGCGGAGGACGTGTAGAGCGAAGTCGAGATACCACGTGGTACCTACGATTTTTTCTGTGCCATCTCTTGTTGGACGCAGCGTCGCCAGTTGAGGCTGAATCGAGCCTCAATTACTCTCAGTGCTGCCAGATGAGGGGAATCACGCCGATATGCTGTACCCCCTCTCTGATGACCAACAATGACATGATATTTTGCAGGTTTTAGGTTATAGCCGCGTAAAATTCACTCATTTACTTATTTCACATACTATGTAATTATTGATCCCTTTATTTCTATGTTGTGAGTTGTATTTACCTTTAAAATGTAACGTTACAAATAAAACATAATTTGCCAATTTATCGTGTAGAAGAAAAATTAGTGAATTTATTATCCCAGTCTCTTTTATGCAACTATTTTTGAGGAGCGTATGAGGGTTAACAGTGTTAAAATATATTATGATTTATTGATTTTACTGGAATGTAACTCAGTACTACATACAAACAGATTACAAGATCTTTTTCAATTGTACATATATGTAGTAAGCATTCATACTTCGCTTCACGACTGAAACTCCTACATGTTACAATTAATTTTATTTATAATAAAGAATGTTTGCAGTCTCTATTTAGAACGATCCACATGATTCATTTCATTAAGTAGGTACACATGTACATAATAGGTACGATACGATACGCGGCAATAACCTAAAACCTGCGAAATGTCAGTCATTGTTGCGTCTCTATCGCGCACGCGCAACGTGTCTCCCATTCGCCCCACTCATTCCCCGTCATTAGAGAGATGGTACATCATTTCACCGTGACTTCCCTCATCAGGCAACGCTGACTGGCGGATGTTGATAATGTCGATAATGCAAACAGTCACGTCGATAATGTAAATTCCTATTGAAATATTGATTAAAAGCTGCGACCCTTTAAAAGCCAACCCTTAGCCATCATTTTCTAAAAAGATTATTTCTTACAAACGTCTTTTGTTCATAACACAACGGAAACAAGTTACGCTATGAATTGATGTACTATTTGATCTTCCTAAAATTCGCTTACAGATTCGCTTGTAATTAATTTCCTACTGAATTTTTTTTCAAGAAATGATTTATTTGGACATTTTGACATAGTATGAACATAATTTTAAATCGATATGAAGCAGTGACTTTTTCGATTTTTATCAATAGCTCGGCGCACTGTGGGGCGTACCGAAGGCATGCCACGTGCAGCTAGTAATTTAAATTTAAAAAATAGTCTCGTAAACAAGAGCTTCTTTTTATTACAAAACGACGAAGAAGATTAATTTTGTTTTACATGTTTTATCATTTTATGTATCACAATTTCCATTTATTTCTTCAAACATATATGTCATGGCTTTGCATAGTCAACCGACAAACGTATTTCTGAATATGAGATGGAAAAATTACTAATCATTTCTCCACATCTAACTGTGGTTGCAGCCAACCTGTTGCGTAACCTTTTTCGCAAGACGACGTTTAAGAATTCTTCTGCAGAAAATGTGATTCCACACTTCCCCACATCTATTATTTGATGGTGTTCTTATACCGCAGTTAGTATCTTTTATACTTCTTCGGGTGATGAAAGCGATGAAACCGATGTGAAAACTTCTACGGCGATTGTACACCTGTCTGTTTCTTGCTCGCACGGCTCAACTGGACTCCCCCGAGTTTACCCGAATAGCGTTTCACCTTGGAGCGTGACGAATCGGACTCATTCACTGTTAACCCTTTGCACTCGGAGCTGTTCTAACTCGAAAACCGAATTTTTCTTCCAGCCTGAAATATTTCCATTTTCTACGATTTTCTTAACGTGATCTCTATAAAACTGATATAATACCTCGTACGATACTTTCAGTAGCTTATTAAAATATTAAATACGTTTAGCAATTTATTGAATATAAATTTAATAATGCTCCGAGTCGCCACTCGAGTGCAAAGAATAAAACGTAAACGAGGCCGCTCGAATGCGACAGAGTTGAAGTTACCCTTCTCAGGCAGGCAGCAAATGACACGCTGGTACTTCACTACCTCGTCTTGTTGACGTGAACAGAGTTTCTCTTTCTCAATCATATTCCAATTAGTTAGTTAATTGCCGCGATGGATCTGATGGTCTATTCAAACCTTGAATGTTCTTGCACTTGCAACTAAAAAACAAAGTCCTACCCGACGGATCATCCAACTAGGAAAAAAACTAAGGATTACTGTGTGAGGCTATATTTTCAACTATGTACAAGAGATCGAAAATGGTATTAGTGCTCGGTGTGACCGGAGTCACTTCTAATGATTTAGTATTTCCTACTTAGTATTTTCTGCGAATCATGCACTATGGAACTAGAGGTTTATAATTTATAATCTCTAAAGAAAAACTACTGACAAGTTTCTTGCATAACTATGGTGAATGTAAGATGAAAAAATGATTACACGTAGTTGCAGCCAACCGACCGCGCAATATTTTTCCGCAAGAAGATATTAAACAAATTTTTTTGCACAGAAACTTCTCGAATCGGTGAACAACGATAAAAAATGAAATTTTTTTAGAAAAGTGTGCAGTAAATTAAATTAAATGAACAATATTTATAGAATTTCAAAATGCTGCTGTATTATTTTCAACTTACTAAAATTATTAAGAGAAGGAATAAATGTCTACGTAGCTCGTGCTTTTTGCAACTAACGCGGATAATTTTTATTTTGCATAAAAATCCACAGTTTAATGATCGCATACATCTACTACCTTTTCATTCATGTTACTGTGAGTTTCCCGATGATAAGCGTTTTAAAAATCACGGTCCGAAATTCACTTTTCTAATCATAATCTCCATCTACCTTCCGCCGAGTTTTAGACCACTCCCATTGGGATTTTCCAAACCTCACGTACACAGTGTAAAAAATGTATTCTGTGTTACGTGGATACTTGTGAAACACCGT
The DNA here is from genome assembly GCA_028455765.1 of Lasioglossum oenotherae. Taxonomy (NCBI): domain Eukaryota; kingdom Metazoa; phylum Arthropoda; class Insecta; order Hymenoptera; family Halictidae; genus Lasioglossum; species Lasioglossum oenotherae. The sequence continues at coordinate 5,573,082 of CM052280.1, forward strand.
CCTGCAAAATTGTTTTTGCAACTGGAGCGGTACACTTTCGTAAAAATCAACCGCTGAAAGTTCTTCTGTCGGCAATAGGAACAAAGCTATAACCCAGCTACTAATTCACCCTGTAGACTTAAAAAAAAAAAACAAAATTCAACTTCCCCGAGCGACCAAAATTTTTTAAGTGGCCCAGTATTGAAAACTTTCTCTCTAAATCTCTACAATGGGTAGATACTTTCAATGTTTTCTACTGAGGTGGTATAGGCAATAATAAATAATAATTAGCCACGAACAAAAGACAGCTCTAATGTTTACATTATATTTATTAGAATAGAAATCCTATTAATAGGATTTTTAATGACTTTTTATGAATTTATTCAAGTAACCTAAAAGTGGAGCAAACGAATAGTTCATTCGTAATAAAAGTGACATAATACAAGAAAACGAAATTTTACAGGAGAGCAATTTGAAAATTATTTTTCAATGTGTCTTTTTTATTGTGTATCACCAACTTAGAGAAATGTAAAATAATTTGTTGTTATTTATTAGATACTGGGTTAATTGTCATGTACATTAGTTATGAAGTACAACACAATTTATATACTTATTATTATACTTGTTTTTGGAAATATATTTTGAGTTGTGTAACTTTTCTTATGAATGAACGAGATGTCCATATGGTACATTTTTGACACCTTATACATCGTTTTCGCCACTTCATGGCGCTTCGTAGGTGTGATTCCAGCATTGTTATCGTCATGGGAACGTCACGAATGTTATAGATCTTTGACGTAACAAGACGGAATGTCCGTCGATAAGATTAAAGAAAAAGGCAATGAAATGAGTGTAATGCCTGAACATTGTACCAAGAAACTGGAGACGCGGTGTATTCAGACGTGATCTCAATATTACATTACATTCCATTGATGGTGAATTTCGCGAATATTTTCCGCCGGGAGAATTCTTCTATGCTGCAACCGAGCGTACCTAATCTGATTGCAATATTATACAGGGTGGTTGATAACAGCTGATAGATTTAGTTAGAATTGACGAACTTGTCATTTTGATGGGTCTCGTAATTAGTTAGGGTGGATTTATAGTGGAGCAGCGAGGCGAGCTGTGCGGTGAAAGAAAAGAAAAACAAAGAAAATACATATGTACTTTTTCATTAGTATGTGTCGAAATGTTGTCACGGATGTTGGTTTCTTTTCACCGCGCCGCTATCATCGATGCTCGCTGCTCCACTATAAATCCATCCTAAGAATGTTAATTGTTTGCAGCTCATAGCAACGTTAATCAAGTTGATTCACACAAATCTAACTACAAAACTAACTACAAAACATATTTTTCTCATTTTTATTGCTTGCTCAGATAATGAAGTTGTAAAAAGCAACTTTACTACAATGAAACCTGTTTTAGACTGCAGAAAAAAACTGCACAACAAAAAATATTCATAAACTTCATAAATAGCTATGACAAATAATTTTTCACAACATATTAAAGAAAATTTTTTTTAGGCGGTGGAGAGGGATCGCATAAACAAAGTGGCCCGTCATACCAAACAAGTTTTGTAGGAACACATTTTTTATAACGACAATGTCTTCCGGGATATCCTGCAAATTGATCTGATCTGATATTAATATATATATATATATATATATATATATATATATATATATATATATATGCATAAAAGATCGCACAAAAACAGGTTTGACTGCTTTTTCTGGCAATTGCTGCAAATATGACGGTTTTAGTAATAAAACTTCAACCAATTAAGCCTCAAGCAATGAAATAAGATGATTCTTAGAAAAGATTACAAGTCAGTTATCTCCTTATTTAAAATATTATAGTTCAGAAGTCAGATACACAAGTCCAAGTTCCATAAAACAAGCAATGCTGTACCGAGTTAGAATATTGTCGAATTTTTATTCGAGAACACTGCCAAATAAATGGTAGCTTTCTCTTTGCGTTTCATTAATAGAAAGAAAGCAGATTAGAAAGAAAGATCTTTGATGTGCCACATACAGTGGTCAAAATTTCTATAAAGTCACAGTGTTTTGTGCCCGTTCGAAATCAATACGGGTCGGTTTATGTACTTCTTTAAAGCCTGGTTTACCTTGCGTTTTTGTCCAGAAGAGTTTAAAAGTTGTTGCACACGTCTTATTGTTACTTGGAGCTCCAATTCAGCTCGAAATTGTGCTGCAGTTTTCCTTTCCGTAGCCGCAGACCTCATTAATATTGAATGTTGTCTCTTTAACTATTTTTTATT
>CM052280.1:5575438-5600511 GCA_028455765.1 Lasioglossum oenotherae
TTTGTCCAGAAGAGTTTAAAAGTTGTTGCACACGTCTTATTGTTACTTGGAGCTCCAATTCAGCTCGAAATTGTGCTGCAGTTTTCCTTTCCGTAGCCGCAGATCTCATTAATAATGAATGTCGTCTCTTTGACAATATTTTATTACCACCTTTAAAATGATTTTTTCCGTAATTTTCACGTAAATTGATATAATTATTAACCACAGTATATGACCGATTAATTTTCTTAGCACTTGCGCGATTAGAACAGCCCATATCTTTATAAGCATTGATTGATGCTTTTTCTTCACTTGTTAGTACTTTTCGTCTCGGCATTCTCATACACGTGAATCAAATTATAACAAACAGGATTTCCATGAGTTCTAAAACTAATACTTTTAGAATATTTGCAGTTTTCCGTAGTTCTCTGCTCAGAATACAGAGAAACACTAAGTGACTTTATAGAAACTTCGCACTTGTGTTCTGTACCACACAGAAAAAATTTAAAAAAACGTAAATAGTAAACATAGCGGTGCAGAGTACGCAGTACGATAAATCAACAAAAATGGTGAAATTTTTAAAATATTTATGAAAAAGAAGATGACTTTATAGAAATTTCGACCACTGTATGTACGTGTTGATGACGTGTTTCGCCATAGTTGGCACAAAACTGACGCTGAACCTCTACTACAGCCGGCCAAATCACCCGTTTTATATTTTTTATTTAAGAATTATTGGAATAATAAAGATTACTCTAACTCTCAACAAAATCCTAGTCGTTTGGTTTACTTTCAAAGTTATTCTCTATGAAGTAGTGTCCGAACGTTAATGGGAGTAAATTGGAATTTATAAAATACATTCAATTGCAGTGTTATGAAATTTCGTGTCATCATTAAGAGTTCGTAGAATATTTTATTTCTTCGTTAAAAGATACTTGAAGCTATTCTTATAACTGATATACTACATACATGATTCCAAACCTGTTATATTGGTATTAACAATCAAACTTGATTGACATGTATGAATGAATGAATCAGTGGCTCAATGAGTAGAACGCGCGCCTACGGACTTCCTCCGTGGTCGCGGATTCCGATCCGCGTTAATCGCAATTAACGATTAATAAGTATTTAATCGTTAGCCGCAATTAATGACTAAACTAGGAGATTAATTGTTAATTGCGATTAACGATTGAAATAGAAATTTAGTCGTCAGTCGTTGATTAAATTTTTGCCGAACTAAGCCACAATTTCACCTTCACCGGGATCTGTGTCAGTTCACGTGCAGTCGGGGGTGTTCGCGCATCAGGCACGACGGATCAGTAGAAGGGGCGATTGTATTTACCTGCAGAAAGTATTTAGAGGAGACCGATGCTGGGCCTGATCTCAGTTGAAGAAGAAAGGTGTTTCGAAGTGGTATCTCCTGTTCTTTAAGTTTGCTCTCTCAACTTTGAACAGTGTACACGTACACAACCAGTGATCGGTAAGGACCCCGACTTCCTCGTTTCGATTCTCTCCATCTTCATACCGCGAGAACTTCATTCCTTCATTTCGGCGATTTACTCTCGATATATCAGTGATCATCAGTCTCATGCGTTCTGCGAACCAAGTGACAACGTGAGTTAAAAGTTAGTTGGAACTGTTAAAATGTGATTCGATCGGTCATTAATCAACTGGGGATTTTATGCATTTATCATAAAACTAGATTCACACTAAACCTACCGCCACCGGTCAAAATGACCGGTTCCAGAATTTTTATTTGACAATTATTAATATGATATAGTTTCATAAAAAATGATGGTGCAGATATCTTCATTGGAACATGTATTACAATAATTAGGAGCCGCACAAAGTCTGAATAAAATCAATCTTGTCATTTTTATACCAGTTACGTTTAAGGCTCGGTAAGTTTAGTGTTAATCAAATATGAAACTGTGAGGACATTCAAAGCAGCGAACGACGTCGTATTGTTTTCCATTTATTCAAATTATTGCAAAAGAAGACGCATTTTTTTCTATTTTAAAGATCCCCGTGTTTAATATTCCGTATAATTTCTTAAAATTATTGAGGCGAAATAAATTTTTATTTCACTCTGCGATTGGTGCAGAAAATTTTTATTTTGAATGAAGATCCGCGATCTGGTGATTAACTTCAATTGAAGCTTGTGCGACTCGATGCACTGAGAAGATCAATGAATCTTGGTAAAGTAGGTGAAAATGAATTTTTAAAAAATATTAAGTTATAATAAAAATGAATAGGTGACATTGAAGACGGTAGAGAGATTAAATATTAGGTTGGAAAGAAAGTTCTTGCGGTTTTTATTATAAAATCAAAATAACAAAAATGGTAAGAACTTTCTTCTAACCTAATACATATAATAATATCTACAGTGGATCCAAAAACTATTTAAATATTAAATTCTCGAGAAATTCTCGATATCAGAGTTTTGATAATTTCGTTGGAAAAAATAGTACAACAATATACAGAGCTGTGCAAAAGAAAGAAGTATATTTAATAGAAAAGCGTAACAAATCAAATAAGAACACAGTAAGTTTTGAAAAAGGATTCCGCTGTTTATATATAATAGAATAGAGTTCTACGAATATGTGTTATGTATTGCGGATTATCTAATACTTTAAATGCAATAAATCAGTCATTGTACAATACAATTTCTACATGAAGATATTGTTTGTCATTATATCTTATAATTATACTGGGTGCTTTTTTTCTTTCGCACAGTAGTGTACGTGGTTCAATATTCATAAAAAAAATACAAAATAGAAGACACACTTTTGGTCCAAAATGTTACAAATTGAAGCGATAATATAAGGTACATGAAGGCCTTACTGCTAATAAGAAAGAAATTGATAGCAATGTGAACAAGCCTTGCGAAAACAGCAAAGAAAGAAATATGGCTGATACAAGAGAAAGGGGTTGCACGAGAATCATTACATAACCTTGTATATACGTCCTTTCCTTGATACAACGCGGAACAACTTTCTCGGTCAGCGTTCATGTAATACACAGCTGTATTTATTAAGCCGGTTACTCAGGCTGATATCTCCCAGAGACCGTTTTTGGTACGAAAAAGTGAAATTCTAAAACTGGTCCTCGCCGTAAAATAAATCGTTCGAGGAATTTATATTACTGAATTATTCTTCATCTTCTTTATTTACACTTTGTTAATTTACTCTTCTTTCATTATTACGTTCATGTCGTTTTTTACGTTACGTCGTCTCCTGATTTCATTTACACAACAGTCAAATGTGTTCTGTTATGTACGAAAAAAGATTCTATTTTAATCTTTAATTTAAAAGATAATTAAATTCTCGGATTCCCGTCAGAATGAATGTGGACATTAAAATAGAGCCAATATTAAACAATCCACGCAGCTGTTAATGATGTTCTTGAGGAGACAGTTGCGCCTCTTACGCAAGCCGAAAGAAATTGCATCTTTACCGTCGAATGTGCGCATGAAGAACTAAAGTGTTCCAACGTTGAAGTGAAACTCGGGGACGCAGCACGAACACTTAGACGCCGCCGTTGCAATTTGCAAGCAATTAAGAGAAGCAAATGTCGTTGAGATTAATTTCTCGAATCTCTTGAGAAGCATCTTTCAGCAAAGAAAAGCAGGCAGAGCGGTAATGAAATTTGCGGAACAGGTGGTCCCAGCGTCTTCAATTATGAATTTCTGTTTTAAATCAGTCGTCGCGGGTGATTATTTCCTTTCATGTCATTACAACGTTGTCTAAACAGCACACACAAACGCGACGCGACGTTCCATTGGTTTACTTTTGCAATCATTAATTAAGTACGATTGCGTAGAGAATTACATTCATCTCTGAGCTTTTACGATGCGATGCAGAAGTATGAAAAGTGGATTTAATTAGAAACAGGAAGAAATGTCAAAATTACTAGATCGATCAATTTTTGTTTTCCTTTTCTCTAAAACCTACCATTATTAGCTGATAATTCAAATATTTTGGCAATTGTAAAGTCACTGTTCATAGCGTTTTTACTAATAAGCTGACACATCAGTTTGTTGCTTTTCTTTCAAATGAAATTATCTGTACAGCTGATCCAAAAACTATTCAAACACTATTTTTGGTTAAATTGTGATAATTTCGTAAAAGCAACATAGTACGATCGTAAGTCTAAAGACCCATTTTTTTACCCAAAAAATGTGCAAAAATTTTTCTCGTACTCTTAATTTAAAAAATTCTGCTTACAGCAGTGTCACGAGGATTTATGCATCATCCTAGTACAGTAATCGGCTCATTAATTAAAAAAGCCAAATATCGGCAGTACAACAATTTAGATTTCCTTTGAGAGCCAAATTTCTTGACAACGACCAGTATTGAGTGCATATTAAAATTCTATACAAATACCATTCAAGTAAATTGATTTTAAGCACGTCATTAGTGAAAGAGCCGCACTCAAGTAGCACTGTAGTTCTTATTCGTACTTGCATAGTATTGTGACATACCTGTTGCTTCATTCAATCTGTAACCACCCCTAACATACGCCATCCTGTAAGTAGCACCATCTAGTCGAGAAATCTATAACTAAAACAATTTGTTAATACAAAGACGCATTTACCATTTGGATTTATATTACCACCCAAAAATTGACCAAACAATTGTCACTTTATATTCAATTTCAATATTTTAGCCCCAGAGATTTATTAACACTAGAACTACCGAAACCACCTAAATGACGAATTTGAAATTCTCTATTTTGCAATTATTGAAATTGTATTACTTTGTCTCCCGACGTTCTACAAGCTGCTGCTTTCCTCCTGATAGGAACTGCGTTATGTTCTTTAAAGTGCCGACTTTCAACCCCAAAAATTCCTATGAAGCCATAGTAATTTAATTTGACGAATGTTTTGCAATAGTAATTTCGATTTTGATCGAAGTGAATGGTGGTGGTCACGACTATTGCAAAAGTATTGTATAAGAGACCGCAACAGGCAACATTCGAAAAGCAACCCTTGCGGGTGTCGTCATCTGCTGGTTGGCAGTTGCGCAGCCGCGTAGAATCACCTGACGATCGTCCTCAATGCCAGTGACGACCCTTCTGTCACTTCGAGAACCTCTTCAACGAGATATCTGTAAATCTCTATCGATATTATTCGGAAACGGAACGGTACAGAGGAGAATTGAACAGAGAGAGCTGTGTATCGTGCGAAAGGGGAAAGGGTGAGGGAAAGGTGTGAGAGTGACAGTGGAAAAGTATCTCAAGGGCGATGTTTCGGGGTGCGCAACCCCGGCTTCACGAATTCCAAAGGTTACGAGCCTCGCATCTCGAAAGATCGAGGAAGAGAGACATATCGCACCGGGACGGTACTCACCCCCGTGTCAGATAGGGTGAGTTCTATTAAGACGTTTATTTCGAGCTTCCTTCCTTTCCTCGTCGTCGTTGTCGTCGTCATGTTTTCTCTTGATCGATAGTCCTGTGACCAGTGGAAAATTAATTGAATAAATTCAACTCCCATCGTTTTTCGCGGAGCGGAGCTTGGGTCCATTTTAACCGAGAGAATAAAAATCGCCATTTCAACCAGTTTAGTCTAGTTTGCTCAATTTTTCGAAAATCATTGCAATTAACAATCGCTCTATAAGAAATAATGAAGAAACTAACGTGTCTAGGAAAAGTACCTCGAAAAATACGTTTCACATATTTTGTAAACGGTCTTGAGAAATATCGAGGAATATTGAGGAGAGTTAAAATTTGTAAACATTGAAGACTAAGAAGAAGTGACCAATAGTGACTAGACCGCCAATAATTAAAAGTTCATTCATAACTACTCCCCATTCATAATTGTCCATTCATCATTTCAAGCAGTCAATGTCAATTACATACCATTACGCCTTTGCAGTCCGAATTTCTTTTGCGATTGGTTAAAATAAATTCATTTTAGAATAATAGCCGGTCTTATATTTAAATCCTTTAGACTAACAACCAGTCTTATTTAAATACTTGAATACCTCGGAATAATTAAAATTGCTCTAATGTCAATGATAATGAAAAGTGTTTCGTTTATTAAAGTTTCAGAGGGTGGATTGAATAGAAGGGTGAAATTTGAAATGAAATGCAAAGTGGATGGAAAAATGTAGACATGATAAAATCGTAGAATGTAATACAAGCAAAAAACGTTTCGTTTCTCTGACGTTATTCTATAAGAACACATATGTATACCATACAAAAACGATAAACATTTCACTAACGTAAAAGTCAGACACCTTTCAAACCGTCGAAACGTTTGGGGACGATGCACATAATACGTTATAATCGCATCGTTTGAAAGTCTATAGGTCCACTATGACGATAAAGTACGATCTATAGTCTGCGTACAGAGTGAATCACACACATAAAAATACAGTGTGGATTACGTAAGTACTTCTAATAATTATAAGCATATGAGAAGACTGTTTGAAAACCTGGCAAAATATTTTCTTTATTACATATGTATGTATATCGATTCCTGCTCCACGACCACTTTCTCCTCGAGTCTCAAGGTATGCCAAAGAGCGTGCTGACGCAGCGGGTCGGTACACGATATCGTCGCGACGATATGCTGTCTCGACAGTGTCAAATACGTGCACTTGAGACTTGAGAGCAACGGTAAAGGACCACAGTCAACCTGTTACGCAAAGATTTGTTTACGGAGGTACTGACAATGAGAGAAAGTCGTTGCACGCGTACGTTACACGATCTCGTTCGGGATTTAGAAATCTGCTTGAAGAGATCAGTTTAAACGCACATTTTAATAATCGATGTACTAGGTGTACAAATTAATTCATGACCCTGTTATCATGAATTTGTTGATCGTTTGCAAACATCTAAAACATTTTTCAAAATAATCTACAATCTACACCGTTTTGCATGCATTTGTTCCATCTGCATTCGATGTACAAATTAATTCCTGGCCTTCTTTTTGTGAATTTATTGATCATTTGCCTTTATCTAAAATACATTCTACTTTTCGAAATAATCTACACCATTTTCTGCAAAGTTATTCCATCTGCATTAGGTGTAGAAATTAATTCCTAGCCTTCTTCTTGTGAATTTATTGATCATTCGCATACAGCTTTAGCACACTCTAGTTTGCAAAAAAATCTCTTGCTATGCATTTATTCCACCTTACAAATAAGCGATCAACGAACTGCGGATTTTTATGCAAAATAGAAACGTTGTAGGTCGATTGCCAGGAACAGGAATTAAATAAGAATAAATAAGAATAAACTCTTTCTTTGAATAGTTATAACAAAAGTCGAATGTTATATAACGATGTTCTTAATATTCCTCTTAATATTCCTGTGATCTTGACAATGGTCACAATTGTAATTCATGAAAATCGCGAATTAATTTGTTCTGTAATTAATTTGTATGATCTATTAAAAATCGCCTACAATTTATCGATACGCAAAATTGGTCAGTTTAGAAATATTTCCAACGTCAACTATCAAAAGCTAGCCATTGCGTCTCGTCCATGACATATGTACATTGACTGCATTGAATGTAGGTTGTGGAATGGAGGACCGATCGATATCTAAAGTAACCAAGTACAGGTCGGGCAATTCATTCCTAAAGGCTTTATGTGTTTTCTTGCCGCGTGAATAATCTTCTTGCACCTACTGCAAAACATTACTATTCTTCGTTCATTCCCTCGGCAACAAAACAAATCATGCATAATCATAGACAAATGTAGTTCGATCGAATAGGTATTAGTGAACAGGAGGAAGTGCAACTGTCAACTTGACATGTTGTATGCACATTTGCATACGTAGCACGTGTAGATTTTCCATAAATTACAGATGAGTAACTACTAAGTAAGGAATTCCTTAGGATACACGTGCAGAAGATAAGAGAAGTTCTACAGAGTAAAATTATATTTCTTTGAAAAAATCAATACGTACGTTGCAAAACAAATAAAATGATATTTATTCGCGTATAACTTTGGTTCAAGATTTTTTACTTCCCAATTATCTAAATTAAAAAGATGGGTTTAAATAAATATATGTATTTATTAGAGCATATAAATTCCAAACAAATGCAATCTTGTAATTTTTATAAGGCAACACATACTAGTTACTTTTAAGGCTCGGTAGGTTTAGTGTTTAATAAAATATAATTAGTATACGCCGGTAAAACGGAAGATTTAGAGAAACCAGCGCGGAGTAACCTTGTCCTAGAAGAATGAAGCATTACATGACACAGACGGATGTCACTTTACTCGAGCGAAAATCGTCTTTTACTAAACGGATTACTTAACACGAGAATAGCTGGAGAGTTACGATTAATAAACGATATTTACGTCTCTTTTGAAGTATTCATTACTGCGATCGTTTATGTGATCGGTTATCAATTTATATTAAGTCCGAAAATTTTGCCTAAACGTATCCCAAACGTTTATATAGTATTTTAGAAATTAGTCCGTATGAAGTGATATCTCTGTAAATCATAGCTGTATGCGTAATTATTAAAATTGTCCAAAAAGATCCAAAGATTAAAAATGTGTAAAATTATTAATACACGTGATGTGATTTTTAACGACGAAGTGCACCACACTTTATGGCCTCCACGTTCACCGATTTCATTCATCGATTCACAGATTTGACACCGCTCAACTTCCTCCTTTGGGAAGCAGATATTGATTATCGCTCAGGTCAACAGTTCAGATCTGTTGAATAATTGAAATGTCAGAGCGAACAAAGGAGTTGCAAAAATTATGGGAACTTCAACATCATTTTTTAAGAGAACGGTTCAGTTGCGATCCATGGTTTCGCTCACAAAGCTGGTTCTCATGACCAGTAGAACACGATTAAAACGACAATGTTTTGTGTCCTCGTTTCTTATGTTGAAGTTTAATTTTGCGGGGGGGTTTCTTACGTCAATTTCGAACAAATTATAGAAGAATCTCGTAGAATCGCGCTAATGATGGCCGCGAATGTATAATTTTGTGATACCCTGTACAGTTGTTATTTAGGCTTATGTAAAATAGCAGTCTTATCTTTCGCTAATTGCAGTAAATGCAAATTATACTTTTCTTGTTGATACTGTATCTCAAACGTCTGTTATTAGTGACGTAGTCACCAGTCACTACGAAACAGCGACATTTGACAAAAATGAAGAACTCAAATTCGAAACTGACAAGAGATTAAAACCTGCGGACATTGTTCTTTTATTTTCGACTGTTTGAGACACATTCCCATTTCATTTTCTTACAATTGACTTGGAGAATGTTTATTATGCAACAAAATTAGCAGTCTAATCATTACTATTAGACTGCTTGCACTTCGGATTTTTCACATCATATTTCCAATAAATCGTATTGCTCGTATTGTCTGTTATAGATCATTTTAAAGCTTACTTATTGCTTTTAGATACGATTTCTAGTAGGAAATAAAAAAATAACAAATAATTTCTGAAACAAAATATTCAATTATCAATGTTGCAGTTAATATTTTTATCTTTAGTCTTAGTTAGTGTTTAAATCTAGGTGGATAGTTGATCTTTGTGTAAAGTTATAAATGTTCAACATCAAGTACAAGATAGTAGGATTCATTCGAATGAAATAAAAATCTCAGGATATTTGTGTAGCTACTTTAATTTTTTCTTTAATTTAAACTGTCAGTAAACTTCAAGTCAGACCTTAAGGTTGGCGCACACTAGACGCACAGCTACGCCCGCTACCGCTGTTTTGACTTTCTTCTATTAGTTTCAATGGGAGTGCACACACCTAACTTCGTAGCGGTACGGAGGCGTGCTGGCGCTGTGATGTTGCTGTTAGGTGTGCGCACTCCCATTGAAACTAATAGAAGAAAGTCAAAACAGCGGAAGCGGGCGGTCGGCGTGCAGTCGCGTCGCGGAGCGGTGCGGTCTAGTGTGCGCCTACCTTTAACCCTTAACTGCCCGCGCTGGTGTTAACAGTACACCAATACAATAATATATGTACTGTTCAGAGCACGAGAGAAAACTAGCGGGAGGGGAGCGGGCCAAGAGGAACACAAAGGCAATCTTCTTAACCCCTTCCCTGCCTACTAGTTTTCTCTCGTGATCCGCACAGTACTCAGTCATACAGTGATACATGTGGTGTACTGAATACACCGCGCGGGTAGTTACGTGAAAATTTAGGGCGCGGGTAGTTAAAGGTTAAACTGAAGAATTGTCTGAATTTCATGTTGAAAGTTCCACGTTCACTTGACAATAATTTCTTCGCGAGCTCCAGGTTTTTAATTTATGTTTAAGGGACAATGTCGCGCATGTTTTACGATACTAACGGAATGTCAATTGTTGGAAAAGAAGGATGTCAAGTTACGCAACAAATTTGGAAAGATACAATAACGATAGTCGTGTGGACAGTTGGACAGTTGTGTTTTATGATACAATGGTATCGCGTGGTGGTCGTATGTCGCATGTCGCGAACTTCACTTTTTCCTCGTAAGTTTTAAGAATTGTTTCAAGTTTGTACACGGCACTTTGTGAAAATGTTTCGAGAGATCGACTGATCAGTTTTTCAAGTTTATGATAATTATTATGTACTATATGTATAGAAGAAACAGTTTTTTAAATTTGAAAGTGGTGAAAGTTACTTGATCGAACAAGATCTGAAACTCGGAGGATGAATTAGTAATCGCTGTTTCTTGCAATGTATGTTGGACGCTTTTATTTTGCATAAAAATCTACTAATAAGTATGTATCAAGAACTCGATTGAGAACGCTAAAAATAAGTTAATTTTTGCAATTGTCTGTTTAAAAATTACGTGCGATCTACTGCATACATATAATATTATTATAACATGATCTATTATAATTGATCTTATTTTAATCAGAAAAAATGCCACAAATATATTGGCGAAGGCTCGATAGAAAGTAAGTAATAATAAAAAAGATTTTATATTGGTATTACATTGTGAGGACGCGCGGGTCTTTGAACTGTGCCGACGACTGCGACTCTCCGCGTCGCATTAGTAGTTCACACCGATTTGTGTGAAGTGGACGGTATATATTTTTTCGTTTATCGTATACGGCCTTTTTGCGTTTATAGAGGACTTTATTACACATATAGAGATTTACTGTAGTTAGTTTAGTTTAGCTTTGGTGTTGTTAGATCCTAATTAAATATATTTTCCTTTGCGTTATCTTACACATGAACTTGTGTTTGTGTGATTTTAATCAAAACATTCCAATTCCCACACTAATAACGAAACAATTTTTTTCGCGCTGCAGAAAGGTTGCATTAAAAGACGTAGTATTTTTTACAGTATTCACCCTAACCGTCCTCAATGAAGTTTATTTACTGTAACATAAACTATTATGACAGACGCTCGATCTAGTAACTCTTTAACAACCGTTAAGATTTATTTCATCCCTTCTGTCAATATTTCTAAACAGCGGATTATTGGCATTATGAATATAATATTAGCTGCATTCAGGACAAAATGCAACATAATCATTGTGATAAATCTTAACACTATTTAGTTCTTTAATTAAATAAATTTGTTTAATTTCGCGTAGTTTTGTATTCCCTTTTTATTGTTTCAGATTGTTCAATGATATGTCTTCGCTGGACCAGCTATCCCCTAGTATGAGCGCCACCGTTGTACAAACGAACCAAGAGCAAAGGAAGGATGAAAGATTCATCCACGGAAGCTCCATCGAGGCGTTCTACGCCGATTCGGTGATACTGATAACCGGGGCGACCGGTTTTCTGGGAAAAGCTCTTGTGGAAAAGCTGTTACGCTCGTGTTCGCGTCTGATCACCATTTTTATACTAATCCGCCCGAAGAGAGGTCAAACGGTCGATCAACGATTGACACGGCTACTACAAAATAGCGTAAACCCCTTTTATACATATACATATACATCTTACCGTATTATCTCGTCTATCAAAATCAATTTCGTCATAATCTTTTGAATAACTATATTAATCACACTAGAGACAATTCTGATCTGCAATCCTTTTCCTTCCAATTTTTTCCGTTGACCTTATAATAATAAGGTCTTTAATTAATCTATAATTAATCTTTAATTTAAAAAATAAAAAATCTTTAATTAATCATGGAAAAGGACAACGTAATCAGACTTGAGTGGCAATCAACTACGCCTGAAAAATGGCCGAGCAAAATTAATTTTAGTTAATGTCTATCAACTCCAATCGACTTTAGCATCATTAACGTAGGGTTTTACTAAACGGAGTTTAGAAATTCTGCAGATTGCTCATGGAAAGCTCTGATTGTTGTTTTTACAAAATAGGTACATATTCTGTAGGGGTTTGCGAGAACCCGATGTGCGGGACGAGTCGGGAAAAGGGCGAATCGGGTCGGGTCGGGTTCCAGAAAATTGCAAGATTCCCGAAAATTTCGAGATTCCCAAAAGAATTGGGTTTCCTGAAAATTTCGAGAATATGACATATGACACTCTTGAAAAAAATTCGTGATGGACAACATTCTTCCTATGAAAAGAATTGCGTATAATAATTAAATATTTCTATTATATTAACACTAAACTTACCACCACCGATCAAAATGACCGGTTCCAGATTTTTTATAAAAATAATTTCACAAGAAATGATTCTATAGATATCTTTAGTGGAGCACATATTACAATAGGAGCTGCACAAAGTCTAAATAAAATCAATCTTATCATTTTCATAAGGGAACATGTACTAGTTACTTTTCAGGCTTGGTAGGTTTATTTAGTGTTAAATATACATATAGTATATGTATATAAAGAATAAATTATTTCGAGGATCCCGATAAATTCGAGAATCTTGAAATTTTCGGGCACCCGTCCCGATCCCGAGAAAAAATCGTGTTCCCGACCGGGCCCGATATTTTGAGTTCTCGCACACCCCTGGTATTCTAGAATAAAATACCACGGTATTAGCACAGACTCCTTAGATTAGAAAAGAGACGAAAAGGAGGCCCTGCTAAATCAACAATTGAGCTTTTAAAACAGTTGGAGACCGGCAGAGTTACTATCTGTAACCGACTAAACCAATTGGACAAGATGTACAATTTTTTTTTAACTAAACATCCGCAGAATTTTTTGAACGACTTAGTATCATCCCTGTAAAGTTATAACAACACTTGTTAGCACGGTGGAAATTGATTGTTGACAGGTCTTCGACAGACTCCGAGCGGAAAATCCGTCCGCCCTTAACAAGATCCATCCTATGAAGGGCGATGTTACTATGTCGGACCTTGGCCTCTCGCCCGCGGACAAGGAAACGCTGATACAAAGAGTAAACATAGTATTTCATAGCGCGGCCACCGTGAGATTTGACGAGCCATTGAAAGTGGCCGTCAATCTGAACACGAAGGGCACAGATCGTATGATCGAGCTATGCAAAAGCATGAAAAACCTGATCAGCTTCATCCACGTTAGCACAGCGTACAGCAACGCGAATCTGAACGAAATCAACGAAGCCTTTTATACGTAAGTGTCAATGCTGATCGTTGTTCGGCCTTTGTCGATCCTTGAAGGGAGGACATTTTAGTAGATCGCGTTTCACAGCTGTGATCGTCTCTTTCTACATCCTTGTGTGTCTGCCTTTTACATTCATATGCGATCATGGATTCATGGTTCACATGGATCATTTGATTTGGCTCAATCGTTTCTTTGTCGTTTAACCTTTTCAGCACTGAACTACGCGATATTCTTCTATTCTATTCTCATTTAGAGATTTCTCGATTATATGTGAATAATGTTGCAATATGTTGTAATATTAGAATCGTATCTTGTCCTAATAATAATAGAATTAGAGTATCGAAAAATATTCGACTCCCTCGGCTCCCCCGAGTTTACCCGAATAGCGTTTCACCTCAAAGCGTGGCGGATCAGACTCATTCACTGCCCAGCAATTGTATACACGGTGCGCCTACAGAAGTTTTCACTTCAAAAACAATGTTTCACTTCGATCTCCGGGAAATTTAGATTCGTGTTTTAGTCATTTTGATCATTTATTACAGCACGAAAGTGAAACCTTCAACAGTGATCGA
Organism: Lasioglossum oenotherae; assembly: GCA_028455765.1. Lineage (NCBI taxonomy): Eukaryota > Metazoa > Arthropoda > Insecta > Hymenoptera > Halictidae > Lasioglossum > Lasioglossum oenotherae. The sequence continues at coordinate 5,589,421 of CM052280.1, forward strand.
AATGTGTGAGGGTCTAGACGATAGCACGATCGATATACTTGAAAAGAACATTTTGGAAAACCACCCGAACACATACACGTTCACGAAAAATTTAGCAGAACAATTGCTATTAGCGAAAGCTACGAAACTGCCACTGGCTGTAGTCAGACCCAGTATAATCGGAGCTGCGATGGAAGAACCTTATCCTGGATGGGTGGACACTCCTATTGGAATTACAGGTACTGTCTGCTCATATACTAACCGAATTAAATACTTTTTGCGAATGGTTTCTTTACCAGAAATGTCTGTAGAATTCAATGCGGTATAGTAAATCCCTGCTAGATAAAGGGATTTTCACATAAAGTACCCGCGTCGGCTCTTTTTCAAACTTTAACAAGCGTTTACAACTATTAGAAAATACAAAAATATATAATTGACTATATCGATGTATAAAGGAGAGTCCCCCTCTACCTTTTCACTCAAACCTAAACTTATCTCGCATGTTTAATCTTCGCGTAACACCTAATTTTTTATCAATCATGCATTTTTACTAAAATCAATGTTTTCCGAAAACACTGCGTGATAGAGCAATTTTACTTTCGGAATTTGGTGTTGCATAGTACAGTGTTATTGTCACACGATCTTGTATACGTAGTATACGCATACATACATCTGAAAGGATTGTTTGATTTTCGCAGGACTTTTAATAGAAGTCGCCCGAGGTACCTTAAAATCAGCCCTGTGCTTCGCGGAGAAGGCCATCGACATGGTACCTGTGGATTATGTCGTCGACACTTTGATTTGCGCCGCATGGCACCGTGCAATGGAACAGGACAATTCTATTAAAATTTACAACTGCACCGCGAAGAATCCCTTTGCGTAATGAACTAATCTTTTTACATAAATATTTGCTAACCAAAGGAGCAATGCAGATCTCTCACGAATTACCATAATATGAATTACTATTATAATTAGATTGCGGAAATATATTGGGAATATATATTATAATAAATTGTGTTTCTAAAATATAGTCTTTTAATCTTTCGTACACGGAGATGCTTGTTCTACTGTATCCATTACTAAACTTAATTTTTTATGGTAAAAACAATATGTATTCTTATTTTTCAGATGGGGTCAAATGTTTGGCTTTACAGTAAAATACGCGAGACTGGAACCGGTGGCACATTTGGTATGGTATCCAGGCATCTCCCTCGCTAGGAACAAATTCCCAGTCGAGGTTTTGAAGTACACTTTTCAGTATTTCCCAGCACTCGTCTATGATTTCTTCTATAGTCTTATGGGCCATAAACCCGTGTAAGTATACGTATTTAGTAAAAATGTATTAGCTCATTTCATTCTTACGAATGGGCATATCTTCGAATTCTTATGATTAGAGGTGCAAGCTTTGAAATGATTAAAAAAATCGCGTTTCAGAATGCTGAAATACGCTAGACGACTGACTAGGACCATAGCTACCGGTCAATTTTTCGCAATACGCGAATGGAAATTTCACCAGAGCAATATGGACGATCTAACGAGAAAAGTGAAAACGCTCAAGGATTCTAATAACTTCAACACGTCCATGGACAATTTTGATTGGGACAAATTTACGCACGTTTACTTGCTAGGGATTAAAAAGTTCATTATGCACGACACGCCCGATAAACAGAATAAACAACGAGGGCGGCTGTCAATGTACGTACCGCAAGAATATATTGTTAAAAATTTACTTTACTCGAAAGATAATTTTGTTATTCATAAGTAGTCGTAACGATCGATTTCAAGTCAGTGTTTTACTTTTTCATTTATTCTCATCCGCCCACCTTTTACCAACTTAATTTAACCCTTGAAGGTCATAGTATTTATTTATATTCTTATTTACATTTAAATGTTGAGTTAACAATAATTCTTCTTATTGCAGATTTTACTTAATTCATCGTTTCATTCAAGTGTCCAGTGTAATCGTCTTGTTGGCGATAATATTACGGGTATTTGGTCGCTGACCAAAACATTCGACGATTTCGTTTAGACAAAAAACACTGTAAAATAAAAGATAGTTGTTGGCCGTTTCATCTTGCTATCGTTCATTACAGTCTGCCATGACTGGATATACAACGGTGTACGATACTAACCGTGCACGGAGTTAATTAATTTAGCTGGTATTTCATTTGTGATACTGCGAAAAATGTGCAGGGAAAATCTATTTTCCGAAAAGTTTGAATGAATGCTTTGCGATTTCACATACCGACTATGAAATATTATTAATATTTTAATTTACAGTTGTGGCCATTACGGTAGGGAATGAACGGGATATGCTGGACAAATAAATTTAGTTTAAATTAGGAATATGGGTACAGAAAGGTGAGGTATATAAAATTATTCAATTGCTCGAATTACAGAATACAATCATGTAAACTCTCTCTTTCATCCTCTCTCTCTCTCTCTCAAACGTCTAGAAGGTACTCTGTCCTCTCTCGCTCGACAAGGCGTCCAGGTATTATCGCCGTACTCTCCATGTCGAACGAGCGACCAGGAACAGACTCCCGTCCTCTCCCGTTCTCCCGGCAGGCGTCCAGGTATTATCGCCGTACTCTCCTGCCGGGGTGCTAGTGCTAACCAAGAGCGGCCGTGGTCCTTATCTCGTCCTCTCTCTCGGAATAGCAAATAGGCCGAGTCCCTCCGTGAACCCTCTATTTATATTAGGTGAAGTAAAAAGTTCTCAGAACTTTTTACTTCACCTAATATAAATTCGTTACTATCCGCGAACTTGTAATCAATCGTCTTTTCGCGCGCTCCCCTTACGTCGCTACCTCACGTCGGCCGTATACAAACTATGCTTCTAGAAGCTTTTAGAAGCTTGTCGATCTGAATATCTTCTAGAATTTTCTATACATGCTACACAGTATGTTATCATTCAGTTATAAAAATGATTTATTACTAATCTCAATGACCATCTTCAAGATTTTCAATCGTATTCTTCAACACGAACTACTTCAATGTTAACGATAACCGAAATATTAATCTCACAATCTTGTCAGTTACAATTTGAGCAATGAGCTTAGAATTTACAAAAACGGGAACATTTTATGTTTACGTTGATAAAATATTTTATCCTTTACATGTATTTCAGTAGATAATAATTTAAAGCAATTATTATTAAAGCAGTTTTTAAAGTATTCTATATATCAAAAAATTTGCAATTAACTAATAAAAAACTTGGTAGGAGATAAGTGATTTTGTAAAAATATGCTAATCTTTAATCTGAAGCATAATGAAAATTACAAATTTGATTCTGATACAAAACGATTTAAAATAATTGTGTGTACTATATATTGTATATATCAACAAAACATTTATGTAATTTATAACATTATATTCGATGAACATGTGTAATTTTAAAAGATTCTATTATTTTGGTAACATGTTGTCCAACTATAAGGAAAAAATACTATTTTTAATAGGTATAATGACGAAAGTAATATAAAAGGGGTAAGTTTTACTAACTGAATCTTGACCAATTTTATTCCGATAATATCTATTACTCAACAATAAGGAAAAAATATCATGACAAATTTCGTATTTTATTTTTGTAAAAGTAGCTTTAGAGACTGGAAGACAAGAGGAGAATGTTCTATCATGAATCAAAGCTTGTAATTAATATTTTAAATCACGAATTCGATGTTATAGTAAGCGTTACAATCCTAAGCTATTGTCTCTCAAGTTAATATATTGGGCAATTGATTCAAATGTCGTAGCACTAGTAATTAATATATTAGATGATTGCATAAGTTCGTGCCCGATTTGAAAATAAAATTCAATGGTTAAAGTTTAAAGAATACAACTTTACTAATCAATTACACATATAGTCAACATTCTTTTCTAATTGTAGAAAATTGAACCATTTTTTAATTTTAATTTAACCAATCTTTAAGATTTAACCATTGAATTGTATTTTCATCTATCATCTAATACAATGAATATGCGTTTAAATAAAGTGTCTTTGTGCACTAGAAGACATTATAAAGCGGAAAACTCTATTTGACCGTCAAGAGACACACCCATTTTTGTAACATAAGTATTACAAAATACTAAAATACACAAAATGAGGACGGTACACGCGCGTGTAGTAATTTTCATAATTACACGTATATATAGCCACACACGGTTACATTTCCAATAGAAAGAAACCATCCATATAAGGAAAGAAAAATTGTTACGAAAGAGAAAATATAATTTTTGTGAAAAGAGTTATATTTTTAAATGATATAAAAATATTTAACGACTAAACAGTTGAAATTTTCGCCGGTACAATTGATATATGCATAATTACAATAAAATGTTGAAGTGAAAGGTGTATTTTATTTTTACCATAACATTTTTATAAAACTATGAAAATATCACTCTGTATAATGTTTTTTTGGCCAAGTTGTAAATATAAAAGTAAATAGTCCCCCAACGCAACTTGATTGCGTTACAAGAGAACATATAATATTATGTATATTAGTGATAATAAGAAAACCATTTTTGAACTGTGTAGAGAGTTTTAATAAATTCTGGCGATATATAAATAGTACTATACAATTTACTTATAGAAAAAGTAAATGTAGTGCTGATTTGTGCAATTTTTATTTTATCACATTTTTCAAAATCTGACATCATTTTAGTGAACTCAACAGAATACTTCCCACCCAGTCAGCCAGGCCTGCCTCGAGCAGAAATCGAGCCCAGCCTAGCGAGCACGTAACGGGCTAGATACTGCCCGGCAGCTTCTGCCGGACTGATGCCCCGTCTTTCTACCGGCAGAATGCCCTACTTATGCGCGCACAACTGCCCGTCCAAAATCCGAGCACATTTGCGTTTGTTTACTGGGCATATAAAATACTGTGTATCAACAATCCTCACGTTCATTTCCACTCGACTTCAAGAAATAAAAGTTAATTTATTTTCATTTGACAAAATCTTTACTTACAACTATATAGAAAATTTTAATTCTCCCTTTACTAAAGTCCAATTGTAAATTTGAAAAAAGTAATTTGAGCCTGAAATGCATATTATTCAATAAATAGATATATTTGTTCTTTTAATCTCTAAACACTTTCATAATTGGTTGTACTGCAATTGAAAGCGCCATACCATCAGTTGACTAAATAAGTTGACTTCGGTTTTCTTGTTCCGGTCATTGTGCCGGCACAAGCCGCAAATATAAACAGTGGTACATGGATTCTTACGGCGGTGTTTAGCGATGCTAATCGCATGTAGATTTTGCATTAATATAATGAGCACATGGAAATTGTTACAGCGTCGATGTTACGATCTACTCTCGTACAAATACTCGTTGCTGGTGATATTGATGGCGTTTACTTGCATTTTTATCGGCATTATTCACTTCGGAGAGGTTAGGAAACCCACAATATCAAGCTTTTGTTTTGACACCAGCGTTTGTTAATTGTTGAGAATTGTTGTCTTATTGTTTCTCACGAAGTCAAGTATATAAGCTCGCTCGTTCATAGCTCGTTTATAGCTGATTTATCAAATTCATACGGTGATACGAGTCAAAATTCAAATAATTATAAACTTAAGTTAATTGTATCCATTGTTTCAGATTTGGGTGGCGTGGAGTAAAGAAAAATACGAAGCAGTCTTTCATTCTTTTAACGACAATATATTAGGAATCTCGTTTCAAAAGAAATTGTGTCAACATGTTCCGATAGATGTTGTATATACATGGGTTAATGGTTCCGATCCAATCTTTCTAAAGAGTCTGAAAGAACATGTTCCTATTTTGGATGTCAACACCGCAGCTTCTAGATTTAGCGACAAAGATGAACTAAGATACTCGTTACGCTCATTGGAAATGTACGCACCATGGGTCAGGCATGTGTACATCGTTACCAATGGCCAGATACCAAGTTGGTTGGATATGGATAATCCTAGGGTTACTCTTATTACCCACGAAGACATTTTTTTAAACAAAAGTGATCTACCAACATTTTCTAGTCCTGCTATTGAAAGTCATATTCATAGGTAACATCAAAGCTGCGTGTTTCAGATCATATTTAACAATTACTTATATTAAACTTCATGTATTACTTTTCACTCTCCTACAGAATTCCTGGAATTTCAGATAAGTTTTTATATTTCAATGACGATGTAATGCTAGGAGCTGAAGTCTGGCCCGAAGATTTCATTACACAAGCGGGTGGCCAAAAAGTGTATCTAGCATGGTGGGTTCCTGACTGTTCGGATGTTTGCCCTTGGGCCTGGGTAGGCGATGGGTCATGCGATCCTGCTTGCAACACAACATTATGTGAATTTGATGGTATCGGTCCCTTTATTAATCTATTTCACTTTACTACGGATGGGTGGGTACTTGGAAATTCAAATCTTTAAATCTAGCTGGATAGTTGATCTTCAAAGTTATAAATGTTTAACATTAAATACAAGATAGTAGGATTGATTTGTCTCAGGATTTTTGTGTAGCTACTCTCTATAGTTTTTTAATTTGTTCTGAATTTGATGTTAACAATTACACATTCACTCAACAATAATTTCTTTGCGAGTCCACGCATTTAATTTATGTTTACGGGACAATGTCGCGCATGTGTTACGTTACTAACGAGTGTCAATTATTGAAAGAGAAGGATATCTAGTTACGCAACAAACTTGGAAAAATACAATAATGATAGTCTTGGAAATCGATAGTACCTGGAAATTCAGGTTCGGGTCGCGTCGAGTATTTTTCCCGGGTTCGAGTCGGAGCCCGAAAATTCGTGATAGCCAAGTACCCGGAAATTTCGGGTACCCAAAGTCGAAATCGGATCGGGAACCCGACAATTTATATTGTTCGGAAACCCGAATGTCATAAATCTTCAAGTTTCCGACCCGACTTCGACTTCGGGTATCCTCCCATCCCACTTTAGTAACATTTATTTTAATCTTAGTAATTATATTATAGGAGGAGATTGTGATAGTACACCAGTTCCTACCGATAGCGAAGCTCTCGACGAAGAAGGAGATTATCCACAAAAGTTTCTACAGGATACTCAAGAAAATACCAATTACGGACTAAAATTACTAAATATATTAAGAAACAAGAGTAATGGTCTGTGGAATAGTACAGAAATGCTCACTAAACAAACAATGCCAAATAACACTATATACGCGAGGTTTAATGTAAATAAATCTCACGATTTTAGCGCCAGTAGGTACACAAGTTATACTGATAAATTTTTTTATAATGATCGTAAAAATGGCCAGATCACGCCCACTGAAAAGTCACAGTTATCACATACGATAAATAATATATTGTCGAATACGATCGAATTAAAAAATTTGAATCTTACTGAAAGACGCATACGGTTGAAACGTTATTTAAACGAGGATAACTTGAACTTACCGCAAATTAATATAACTTTAAAAAACGAATAGTAAGCCGAATTACTCTGATCAATGGAAACTTAGAACTAGACAACTCGATACGTACGCCGAGTCTTTGTTGTATGTAAACAAAATATTTAATACGGCGTACGGATTCGAGCGTAGAAGAGTACCTGCCCATATGCCTCATTTAATAGATAAATGGATCGTTGCTGATATGCAAAAGAAATTTGAAAATGAATTCAAAAAAACATCTAGTCATAAAGTTAGAAACTCGGAGGATATGCAATTCGCATTCTCCTATTTTTATTTCTTGACAAGTGAGAAACGCAAAGTGCCAATTAGAGAGATATTTGATGCATTTGACACGGATAAATCGGGGTAAAGTATTTTTTCCAATATCAATATTTGTCTCATGATGTTGTATTGTTCATTGATCATTATTGTTTCTCTTACTTCCAGGACTTGGTCGGATAGAGAAATTAGAACACTTCTATCTAGATTGTACCCACTACCTCTCGATTATAGTCTAGTTGTAGAATTTGAAAACACAATAACAAATTGTTCAAACGTTGTAAATATCGCGGAAATGTCAAATCCTCCGCCTGGAGAAAGATATTTGGATTCGTCTCTTGTAAATATATGTTGTTACTTTTTATCAATTTCAGAAAAGGAACTCTGCAGATATTATTATACGTTCTTAATGTTCTTTGCAGCCCGTCGTATCTAAAGAATTGGTAGCAAACTGTGAATCTGTTTTAAAAAAGATTGAAGCTAAATTTGGCGAAAAGAAGCTCTATCCGCATGAAGTAATTAAGGCGGGAAAAAATGAAATATTTGAAATGTTGACGAGCAATGTGTCTCTAACTGTGCAACTTCTGGATGAAATCCGTAGAGATCCGAAGTAAGTTTACATAATTTATTAACTCGAGGGTAAAATGTTTCAAATGATTCATGTAATTTCAGAAAATTTATATGCCTGAATGATGACATGGATCCCTTAAGACGTTCAGAAAATGAAATTGTTCGAGCATTGTTAAATGATTTTTATCGATCACTCTACCCTATACGTAGTACATTCGAATTGCCTGTGCAATATCGAAATCTCTTCACTCATCGACATGAACTTTTCGAGTGGAGAGCCAATCGCGCGAGAGCCAGGAATTTATTATTATGTCTTATCGCTTTGTTACTTGTTACAACGTTTTATCATCTGTTTTATCACCAAGCGCGACGATTGTTTAGAATAAGAGCACTGCCCACTCTCTTAGTCTAACTTTCTTTGATGACGAAAACAGATTCGTATTCTTGTAAAAGATCGTTTTACAATCTCATTTTGTACAAAAACGTTTACACGGAAAATTTCTTCGCAAATGTGTTGCAAAAATTGACGTAGCTATGTACAGTGAATCTCTGGTGTCATTTTAATGTATTATTTTTGTAAAAAGCGCGAATCAATATTTTCTGCAAGATTCGATGTACGAAGATTTGAACGAGAGATTTTTAACATCATGTTTTAAAATTAAGTGAAATGTTCCTGTGATATTGACTAGGTACTGATTTTCTTTTTAAGAATCGAAAGCGTAGAGTTCACAAATTTTTCTATAAATTTTATTATGGAACGACAACTAGTGATTGTAAATTTTAAATAAGCGATTAATCGTTATACGATTATATTTAATATTTAGTTTCATACTACCTATCTCCGACAAGTATTGTATTTGTATGTTCCAGAAGAATATTAATTCGTCAAGCAATCATTCAAGACTTATTCTATACCAAATTCGTACTTATTAAAAATATTCTAAGTGTAGATAAACGGAGAGTGCCAGTTCACTGAATATCTTTTTATTTTTAATTTCAATACTCGTATTTTTTTTATTACAAAGTCATGTAAATAACTTCTAAACAAAACTGTACTTGTACCTTTTACAGATCGAAAACGTGTCCACGATGATACAGTTAGGATATAGAACTATTTGTAAGTGTGAATTACATCATTGCTCAGAGTAATGTTATGATAATAATACCGTGTAAATCTACTACTCTTGTACAAGGTATCGTAACTTTTATATTTGAGTATTCTGTATATTGCTGTGTTAATCAAAAATAAAATGACAAATGAACGTTGGAGAGATTTAAAATAATTGAAACGAAGCCGCTACACGTTGAACTAATACAATTTGTAAATGTTTTTCTGCAGTTGTAACTTTTAGAACGAGTAATATAGATGTAATTTGTCAAAACAGCATTTGCTAGGCTATGAACTCTGTCATGAGCTCGAACTTTGTTGTCTATCTAGAGGAGGACAATTCATGTGTCGAAGATTTCGCGGTCCAACCATGCCTTCCTGCACTTTTGCACACTCGCTCATCCATATTGCAACAGTAGCCACCTCTTCAGCTGAAAGCCGAGGCCCGATACCTAACATTTAGAAACATCTTAATTAGACATGCTTTAGAGTCATGCAGAATCCGTTAAATTTTACAAAATTCTTTTTTATAATTAAAGCCCTTTGGTTATTCTTATTTGTTTTTATAATTTATAGTTTTAGACTTAGACTTTAAAATGTATAGGAAGCAGTTGGCTGATACTGGACAATGTTTTATAACTTTGCAGTCTTTATGAATTTTTAATCGTTATGACAAAAGTTAGAGGAACGATTTATCTCATTATCACGTTTGTGTTATCAATTGCGTCTTTCAAATTTGATTTTCATCAGAAGTATATAGTTGAGGTATACTACAAAAGGTTTGTGGTTCTACACGACCCTCCTCAAAAGTTAACAAAATTAATCTAATTTCAATGATTATTTTTACAGCTTTCTCTTGTCTCACCAGGAACGTTTGGATGATATTTAAGAAGCTTTGGATCTAGGATCTTCTTTTTCCTTTTTTTTCTCATCCGTCCTCCGACTTCTGCTAATGTTCTCTTCTGGAGTATTGCTACCGGTTGTTCCTTTTTCGGACGTATTTTCGCTTCCATTCGACTTTTTCTCTTCGCTCAACTGAAGCTTCTTATTCGATTCGGCGTCCGCACCGGAAGTTACGTTATTGCATTCCACTTTTAATGTTCTTTCGCTGGACGACTCCTGTTCCGTCTTATCATCGGTCATTTTTTTTTGCGACCAGTATAACTGTCACTTGGCGTTGTGTCAGCTGGGGAGGACAATGTCTTTTTAATATAAAATATAAGAGCATTCTAAGGGCAATGTAATCGATATGAAAGTACTTCTAGAAGATTCGACGTCACCCTTCGACACTAACTCCAAATCCAGATTGACATCCGCTTCGGTGTCTTGACTTGCAATTGAACAAATTCGATCCACGTAAAATTTGCCTTCGCTGAGATCTTGACTCGCTAATGATCCAGACCCAGTGGACTCATTGAATATAATAAATTCTGTTGGATCGTCGTCCGAGGAACCCCTTGCGCTTCCATCGCATCGAAGTCCTGCTAAATATCTAAGTGATTGATAAAAATCTTTTCTTAACGAATAAAGACATTTTATTCACTTTCGACATTGCCCTCTTTTGTATAAGACGACAAATAATTCGGAAGAAACCATTCATCGTTATTTTTATTTTTTAACCCTTGCGAGGCTATTGACGACATTTAAATATTATCAATATAGACTGCAAAATAAGGATTCTCCCAGGCAATTTTAAGAAATAGAGGTAAGGTAAAAATGTGTTTCCATTTTTAATGATTTGAATAAGTCGAAAATAATAATAC